>JAPMOQ010041691.1:17596-45440 GCA_026543055.1 Argiope trifasciata
TACATACAAAGAGAGAGAGAGCTATCTTAGTGAAATATAGAATTTACTTTTTTAAATCTTAATTCCGAGCAGAGTTTTTTGCTGTTCAGTAATTGAATAACTTTCGGAACTCTGTTTAAGCGTTTTTATCCCCACGGAATGAATCGAATTGATTATTCTAGTTAAGAAACCACTCTTGTCGTGATCATCATCATGGGTCGACCGTGACGTTTCTTTTAAGGACCAGAAGAGTTACGATCGAATTCAATTAATCAATTTAATTTAAGGCTTCTGCTATTTACAAGGACACTGAAATTTTGTAGCAATCAATCTGTCGCTGCTACTGAAAAAATAATATTATTAATAATATAATTAATAATAATCAATCAATCATTTGGCAATGTTACAACGAAATGGTATTAGCAGTACGACAGTACAAAAAGTACGAAAAAATATCCTTTTTTATCTATTAGATTTGTATATTCTTTTAGAATTATAAAGGTTGGGTTCTTTTAGAGTGGTAATGAAATAAACTATTTATTGCAGCTGTGATTCCTTTATTCTTCATTATATTCTTTAGAATTGTAAAGCTGGTGTTCCTTAAGAATGGTTATAAAATGAAGTATTAATTGTATCCGTGATTCGTTTAATATACTTTCAGAATTCTGAAGTTTGATGTTAGAAAATGGGATTAAAATGTATTAAATATAGAGAATATATTTATATCATAAAATCTTTCAAATAGTTGAAAATATCATTTTTGAAATTTAAGATGGAGCAAAATCATTTGTACTACAGTATTTTTGGTAGTTATTGCGAAAAATGCTTTTTCATAGTAACCACCGAAAATATTGTAGGACAAATAACTTTGCTCCATATTAATTTTGAAAAATCATCGTATCAACTATATTAACGAAAGATAACAAAAAAACATTTTAATCAGTTTTTTTCATTAAACTTGAGGATTCTGAACGAATATTAAACGCATCAATACATACAATAAATAGTTTCTCTCGTTAACATTCTGAAAGAACACTGAGTTTTTCAATTCTGAAAGAATAAACAAATCTAATCTATAAAAACGGATAATTGTTTGTCCAGATATTATATACTGTCTTACCGTTCATCCTGTTACAATAAACATTGCCAACATTGCCAAATGCTTGATTGATTGCACTTAATATTAATTTTTTCGGTGACAGCAACGCGCCGGGTACCAGCTAGTTAGAAATAAATATTAAGTTAAATGCAAAAAGGAAGAAATGATGAATCCGTTCTGAAGACTTTCTCAACTGTCGTCCTCATACAGAGACCCAAACTAGGCATTTCTCAAGGGGTGAATATTTTTCGGACAAAATTAAACCACTCACAAATTTAAAAAAACTGGCTTGAATTCCTAAATGACTGTTGAGAAAGTCTTCAGATCGGATATATCATTTATTTCTTTTTGCATTTAACTTAATATTTATTTCCAGTTTTGTTATACGAATCATAAAATGTATTGAAAAACAATTAGAAAAAATGTTATAAATCGTTGAAAGTAAAAAGAAGCATGAGAAAAGTTTTGATTCAATCCGATTAAAAGCTTGAAATAAGCATCAGCGAAATTCTTTTCAACATTAGAAACATTTTCATCAGAAAATATTCCGAATATCTTCGTAAATGAAAATACTTTAACTGATATCCATAAAATAAACCTTTTTATGATTTCTCTTTGAAATGGATATATTCATTTATTCATTCAGTTACTGTCTGTCAAAATTATATTCTAACTCCTAGCAGAGTCATTGCAGTATCAGTAAAACTGATACTGTGATTGGAATTTTACAGTAAACAGACACTCCATGTGGACGTGGTTGAGATGCAGACACTTCATTATACAAACAGAAATCCCTCCGCTTCTGAATATTTGTGCACCAAAAGTAAAATGACTGACTGTCTCAATTTATAGATGGTACTGAGCTATCTTAGTGAAAGATAGATTTTACTTATTTTATCCTTCCTTTGGTTTTTAAATCTTCATTCCGTGCACAGTTTTTTGCTGCTCACTAATCGAATAACGTTCGGAATTTTGTTTACGTCTTTTTATCCCCTCGGAATTAATCGAATTGATTAATCTAATTAAGAAACCACTCTTGTCTTGATCTTTAGAGTGGATCAACAGCAACATTTCTTTCAAGAACCAGAGGAGGTTTCGATCGAAATTCAATTAATCAATTTAGTTTAAGTCTTCTGCTATTGACAAGGTAGCTGAGATTTTGTAGCAATCAGTTCTGACATCTTTAAAAGTTACAAGTATTGGTTTAACTCATTATATATTTTTAACTATTTGGTACTCGGCGCATTGCTGCTGCCAAAAACATAATATTATCAATAATATAACTAATACTAATCAATAAATAATTTGGAAATGTTTTATCAAAATAAGATGAGAGGTACTACAGTACATAAAGTGCGAAAAAAATGTCTTTTTTTATTTATTAGATTTTTATATATATTTAGAATTGCAAATGTGGTGTTATTTCAGAATTTTAATGAATGAAACTATTTATTATATTTGTGATTCGTTTATGTTTGTTCGGATTTCTAAAGTTTAATTTTAGAACATTGGATTAAAATGGGTTAAACATAAGAAAATATATTGATAACATAAAATCTTTCATATAGTTGAAAATATCATTTTTGAAAATTAAGTTGGTGTGAAATTATTTGTACTACAATATTTTTGGAAGTTACTGCGGAAAGCGCTTTTTTGTAGTAACCACTTAATAACTTTGCATCATCTTAATTTTCAAAAATCATCGTCTCAACTATATTAACGAAACATTAAAAAGAAAATATCTTAATCACATTTTTTATCATTTAACTTGAGAATTCTGAACGAATATGAAACACATCAAAAGATAGAAGAAATGATTCCTTTCATTACAATTCTGAAAGAACATCCATTTTTTTCAATTCTAAAAGAATACACAAATCTAACTAATAAAAATGAATACTTGTTCGTTCTTATTTTATATACAGTCTTACAGTTCATCTTATTTTCATAAAAAAAATTGCCATATTATTGATTTATTTCTCTTAATATTACTTTTTCGGCAGCAGCAATGCGCCGGGTACCAGCTAATTAAAAGGAAATATTAAGTTAAATGCAAAAAGAAAGAAATGATGAATCCATTCTGAAGACTTTCTTAACTGTCGTCCTCATACAGAGACTCAAACTAGCATTTCCCAAAGGGTGTATATTTTTCGACGAAAATTAAACCACTCACAAGTTTAAAAAAACTGGTTTGAATTCCTAAATGATTTTTGAAAAAGTCTTCAGCCGTATTCATGATTTCTTTCTGTTTCCCTTTAATATTTATTTCCAATTTGGTTAAACGAATCATGAAATGTCCTGGAGAAAATTAGATAAACTGCTATAAATCGTTTAAAATAAAAATAAAAAACTCGTAAGAAATGTTTTGATACCAAATGCATAAATGCATGAAAAAGACATCAGCGAAATTCTTTTCAACATAAGAAACATTTTCATTATAAAATATTTAGAATATCTTCGTAAATGAAAATAAATCAGCTGATATCTATAAAGGAAACCTTTTTATGATTTCTCTGTTCAAGGAAAATATTTATTTATTCATTCAGTTACTTGTGCCTATCAAAATTATATTCTAACTCATAGCTAAGTCATTACAGTCTCAGTAAAAACTGATACTGAGATTGGTATTTTACAGTCAACAGACACTCCATGGGGACATAGCTGAGATGCAGACACTTCATTATGAAAACTGAAATCATTTCGCTTCTCAATATTTGCGCACCTAAAATGAAATGACTAAATGAAATGAAATGCCATTTATAAGATCTACTGAACTATCTTAGTGAGAGATAAATTTTACTTATTATATCCTTCGTTCGGTTTTTAAATCTTAATTCCGTGCACAGTTTTTTGCTGCGTGGTAATCGAATAACGTTCGGAATTCTGTTTACGCCTTTTTTATCCTCACTGAATAAATCGAATTGATTCTACTAATTAAGAAACCACTCTTGTTGGGATCTTCATCATGGGTCGACCGTAACATTTCTATCAAGAACCAGAAGAGATTTCAATCGAATTCAATTAATCAATTTAGTTTAAGGCTTCTGCTATTTACTAGGTAGCTGCAGCAATCAAGCAATCAATCAGTTTTTTTTTTAAATTAGAATTAGTCCTGACACCTTTAAAAGGACAAGTATTGGTTGATACATTAGATATTTTTCACTAGCTGGTACCCAGCGCATAGCTGCCGGCGAAAAGAATAATATAATTAATAATAATCAATCAATAATCTGGCAATGTTTTATCGGAATAGGACAAACGGTATAACAATATATAAAATATTAACACAATTTTTTTGTATTAAATGTGTGTATTCTTTGAGAATTGTAAAGCTTGGTGTTCTTTTAGAATTGTAATAAAAGAAACTATTTATTGTACCCCGTGACTTGTTTATTATTCGTTCAGAATTCTCAAATTCAGTTTCAGAAAATAAGTCTAAAATATGTTCTTTTAAAATTGTTTAAGCATAGAAAATATATTTATACCCTGAAGCCGATAATTTACTTCAAATGATCAATTTAAACTGAAACTTAATACTATAGCTTAAACTTACATTCTGGCGCTTTTTAGCTATAGCTTCTAAAAATGTACAGCACAGAAATCTTTAAAATGTTACAACACAGAATCAGAATCAGAAATTAAAAATTCAAAATATTGCATTTTTGAAAAATTTAATTCATGATTTTGTTTCTCTGTTTTGGCGATATTTTAAAAGTACATATTTATACAATTTCAATATCACATTTCAAACATATCCTATTTCATTTTAGACATTTAAAAAATAGAATTGCATTTGAAAAATAGAATGAAGGAATTATTATGCATAAATTCAGACAACAGAATATTAATTTTAATGTATTCCTATAATTAAAATAATATGCTGAATACATTATATGTGGATATCATTTGCTATTTATTAAAAATAAACATGAATTGCTCTTTGAACTCATTGCTCTAACAGATTTTTTTAAATAACTTTACTTTATGTAACATATTCAGGATACTTTTCAAGGCTCTGAAAATCTCCTAAATTTTCTCTAAAATATGCGTATGTAAAAGTAAAAGCTTCAAAGCAAATTGTAAAGCATTGTAGAACTAGAATGAATCTTAATTTTTAAGCTATAAACTCAATGGCCAAATCCTTAATTGAACTACAATTATTTTTATTTGAAAATCTATATAAAGAAAGAAATGATGGTAATTTTTTAAAATTTCTTTAAACGAATTTGAATGAGCATTATATTTTGAATTTATTTTACATTTTATTGGTTAACATTGTTATTTTATTGTATATTTCCCATGATGAATATTCCTGAATAATAAATTAAATGTCTTGTTTACTATAATATGTTTCCTATTAAAAAATAATATTGTATTTCTTATTATTTTCATAATTTATTTTTTACCGTTTGCTCTGAGATTAAAATCAGTTAAAAACATAAAAGTGAAGTGCATAAAAATATAAATATTTACAATCTTGTTATTCACAGAATTCATTCTGTTTCTAATGTTAATTATTTGCTTCTTACAATATTACTTCAACACTTTAATTGATACATTTAAGAAATCATATTTTATTTTATTCCCTTTTCCACTTTTGTGTAATTGTCAAGGAAAAATCATCATTAACTGATGATTAATTGATCTGAAAAGTCATCATTAATTAGTGAAGCATTTGCACAAATCCTGACACATAGTATGAATAATATTTGTATCAAATTCAAAAAAAAAAAAATAATAATGCTTGAAGTTGAGTCATTGTCAAACAAAAAACGTATTGTTGTATTTTGGTAATAAAACAATACATATTCACATACAATAAATTCAAATAATATATCTTAAGATATATTATTTGATTTTAGTAAGTGTGAAAATTTCCATATAGGCTGCATACTCCTCGCATAGCTATCATATTTGTATCTTGAGCTATGGAAAATTCCAATATGATGTAAACTTCTCTTTATCGAATAATAGGGATTCGAAATGAAAATTTTATAAATGCTAACATATATTGATATTGTAAACTTACCCATATTTGATTGATCTTAATTTCCTTGAATTTCGAAATCATTTTTTTTTAAATTCTCCTTAATTATATGTTACCAAGATATCTCAAAAATGAATAGACAATATATTAAATTTGGTATGTTGTCTTTACTGCCTTTATCCACAATATTTGAAACGAGTTTTTCTAATTTACTTCTGCATGTTTCTGAACACGCGTTGGCCACGTTGGCCTGGTTGTAAGGTCTCGACTTCGGAATCTGAGGAATGCAGATTCGAGGTCCGATTCCACCGAAGAACCGTCATGTCAGAGAGTCTGGTGCGTGTTAGATCCGGCAGGACCAAGCGACCTCCAGCTGGTTTGGTGTGGATGTTTGGAAAGGGGCATGCCAGCTCAGGTGTCATACTCTTCATCTGACCACTGCTCAAAATGGTGAGGTCTGTCCCAAAATAACCCTAGCGTTACTTCAAAATGGGGCGTTAATATAACTAAACTAAATTATTAACTCTCGTTTATTCAATGAAATAACAATTAAAAATCTCCATTAATAATACGTATACAGGGTACTTAAAAAATCTGTGACAAAATGTCACAGATAAGTCATTCAATCAAGATCAAAAATCGCATCGAAACCAACAGAAGGGTTGCAAATGCCTGTAGAGTGATCTAGAGACACGCTAGGGCTTTGAGATGCTAACACGAGTTGTGCAAATGTTCCCTTCACGTGTAGAAGAGGCGTTGTAGAAGACTGTTTACTTGATCCATACCTTATCCCGGAAAGACTCAATAGTTTCATGTATCTAACATTCTTGAAACAAGTTATGCCAAAATTTTGAAAGATGTTCCATTGCATCTTCTTCCACGCATTTAATTACAAACGACATACCCCAGCACATTTCACCACAGGATGTTTTTAATGGCTTCTGGATTGATCGTGATGGACCAGTCACATGGCCACCTCGATCACCAAACCTGTCTCCCTTGAATCTTTTTCTGGAGACTTTTTGAATAAACTGGAGCATGAAATACCTATTGCAAAGCCAGAAAATTTGGCAAGACCAATCTTTGTGGCAACCGGATGCGCTCGAGGTACATCCGGTATCCGGCACCGTTCCATTCTAGACGCATCTCGATGCACCTGGAAAAAAAAGTTGAGTATACAATGTAGGCTCAACATGTGGCGTACATTATCAGCATGTGAAGTGAGTAGTCTATATAAATCAAAATGAATATTTGTCTGTCTCTTATGCCTTCCTAAACCACTCATCCGATTGCTATGAAATTTGGCCAGTTTATCGTTTATACCAAGGGATGGTTATAGGGATAGTGAAATTTTCTAAAGTTAAAAAAAAATCGAATCTCGACAACATCTATTTACCAAGGATTTATCTCCCAAATAACTCGCCGAGGGGACAATAGAATCCATAGAAATGCTAAATCCAAGGAAAGGTTAATATTTTGTTGCTAATGTACGTAAATGAGAGGGAAGAAATTCTCAGAGGCAACAACTTTATGACAGATTATGTAAGAAAGTTTGAGGGAGACCAACCTTGAGGGTTTTATATTTTCATTAAATGTTAGCATTTCTCGCAGTAACGACCAAAAGTATTGTAGCACAAATAATTATGCACCATCTTAATTTTAAAAAATTATCTTTTCATCTATATTAAAGATTTGATGGAAAAAATATGTTTTATATGTTTTAAAAGAAAATATTTTAATCATATTTTCTAAAATTAAATTTGACAATTCTGAACGAATATGAAAAGAATCACGAGATATAACAAATAGAACAAATAGTTTCTTTCATTACCATTCTGAAAGAACACCAAGATTTACAATTCTAAAAGAATAAACAAATCTAAAATATAAAAACGAATATTTGTTTGTTTGTATTTTATGTACTGTAAGACAGTTCATTTAACTTCCATAAAACATTGCCAAATGATTGATGGAGAGCACTTAATATAATTTTTTCGGTGGCAACAACGCGCTGCGTACCAGTTGTTATATAAACATTATAACCAAATGCAAGAAAAAAATTAGTAAGTGAATGCATTCAAATGTAGAGATGTTTGAAGAAATTAAATATTCTTCATTTCTAAATTTTAAAAAGTTATTTATCATTCTCCTCATCGAAACTAGTAATAAATAAGAAATGTAATTTTAAAAGTATCCCATTCTAAAAATATCAAAACGCATATAAAATGTTTAATGTATTTCCATTTTTCTTTTTCATTTTTTTGGAAAAAAAATAGTTCTTTTTATATAGGACATGTTCATTAATGTTGAATTAAATGACAAACCAAATTAATTTTATCCATTTATATTGATCATAAATATAAAGTTACTTGACTGATATGGTGTAAATTTAAGATCTGATGCTTAATGCCTCAATAATTTAAAAGGTTTGATATATTTTTTGTTTGTTTTATTTTTGATTCACAGAACACAATTGAAAATATTTTAAAATAATGAATTAATTAGAAACTCAAAAGTGGGATTCAATTTCTGAAGAAGCTATAAATATTTTTTTCTTCAACACTTTACTTGATAAATTATGCTAGTAAAAATATGAAAGAATTAAAAATTGAGCAAACCAGAATCAATATCGTTTGTCCATTAATCAATGAAAATTACCGGAATTTCAAGTTGCTTTCACGAGGTAATTAAGTTTGCCTTACAAATATTAACAACATATGTTTTAAGATGCAATATTCATTATTAACACGATTAAGATGTAATATGATCATGTACTCGAAGTCATTTTCTCTTTAAATAATGATTAATATCGCTTCAAAGAGAATTATTGTTTTCATGAACATAAAGTTCTAGCTTCGATGGTCTTATTGAAAAATTTGCCTGAATTTCAACAAAGTAATTAAAATGGGAGAAATTTTTTTAGTTAAAATTTAAGAGTTGCTATAATCTTTATTAATTGACAACGTTTTTGACTTTCAATAAAGTTTATAATGTTACGGAATTCCACCACTGGACTCGCTGGTACTACCTCATAGAGTTTCTCATATTATTTTTGAATCAATCACTTCTAATACATCGTAAATTACCTCTTATGCTCAAATTATAATGCATTTAGATTTTCTTTATTAGGTACCAATGCAATGAAAAAATTCATTTAACAAAAAAACTTATCATTTTTGAAAGTATATATGATCTGAGCTTTCCTACTCTTTTTTTATGTAATAAAATATTTTATTGTATGATACTACCCCATATAGGTTTCCTTAATATTTTTTGAACCAATCATTTGTAATGCATCGTAAATTACCTCTTATGCTCAAATTATAATGCATTTAAATTTTGTTTCCTAGATACCAATGTCATAAAAAATTTATTTAACCAAAAAAATTATTACGAGACAAAATCTAATTATTTAGACACATAAAAAGAAAGTTATAATTTGAAATTGTAATAGATTTCACCACCGTCAGGCTCTTTTTTGTAGTGGGTGTATGGTGTGAGATAAACACAATAAGTAGACCTCAGTATGAAACAAATTCGTCGTTTATTTATACGAAGACAGGAGGGCACAAAGAGGACACATGTTTGCAGCAAAGACAAAACAGCGCACAGTAACACACACTAGCCCACAAGCAGTCAAAAAGCCCACAGAACCCGAAGCAGCCAGAAAGAATTCAGTAGGAGAGGGATCCTTGCAGCTACACTCTACGGTCTCTCCAGATTGCTGAAACTTCTGACTGGCCCTCTCGTAGCTGAATTGCTACCACAATACAGGCTATATAAGACTCGATACAGATTTCACAATAGTTAACAAAGCACACTGTTCAGTCCAGCGTTCGGCCATTTCTTCGCTATTCTCTGGAAGACTTGTTATTGTCAGTGACTGTGACTACTACTGTTCTACTCACCACTGCTCCCTATTCACGGATGCTGAATTCCCAATGACTATCCACGAATACTCGCAACTTGAGAGTGCCGGCATTTTATAGTTTCCGTGAGGTTGGGTTAGAAGCTTCAGGGAGGGAGTAAGTATCTAGGTCCTAATGAACAGATCGACTAAATTCTCGAAGCTTTAAGAATGATTTGTAGCGTTATTTTATCGCCAAAGTCGGCAAGTTTGACACCAAGTCGTCAAGTTTATCGCCAAAAACTGGAAATCAGTTAGGCGGTATTTGGCAGCATCCCATACAGAATTTTATAAATCATTTTATGATGACACGATTTTTACTGGGAACTAAAATTACAGGTTTGTAACAATAGCAACCTTGTTTGTAACTTTTTGTTGCAAGTGCAATTGCAATTTCTAGATACAAAAATTTATTTCTCTGTAATTGAATGGATTAAATGCCTTACTTTGGAAGGATAAAATTTTATTTATTTCTTACAAAATTCCCAGAAGATTGGCTGTGAATCCCTTAGATATCTAGCTTTCCATTGTCAGAGACAGAAGGAAGGAGACAAAGCTGTAGCAGATATAGTGTTAACCAATGTGCGCCAAGTAGAGGCCTGCTATATAGCACGACTAGAAGTATAAAAATAGAATATCTACCCAGCAAAAAAATTAATTTTGGGTTAGTTATTTATAAATTTATAAAAAACACATTTTTAAGCATGAGGTATATAAAATTTTCAAGATATATTGTAAAATATATTAGGGTGATCATAAACTGTTTTAGAGACATTTTCAGATACCACTGTTTTTATTTATTGATAAATCGGTGAATAAATATAATCATTTACTAAGAATTATTTAATTAATATCAAAGCATCATTCTTTTTCACATATTCGTTTGAGGTGAAAGTTGCGTTTTTCTTTAAAAAGCATTTGTGACAATTGTTTTTCGGAGAATATTTTATTCCTAATAATTCTATGCATAAATATTTGTTCCAACTAATATGAACAATTCTTTTATTTTGGCAGCTTTGAAGTGCTTTGAGAAATTTAGCAATGTAATTTGAATTTTTATCCTGTAATATGTATATGAACCCTCTTTTAAATTTATTTAAAATATTCTTTAAATCATTATTTTTAACGTAAGATGAAACCAAATATAGGATGTTTCTTCACAACTTAATTAAGGTTTTTTACAATGTAAATAACAATTAAGAAAATTTTTAACCATAAACCATTTCTTTTATTAGTAGTATTGAATTAATAACCTAACTATCACTTAATATTCCTTTTTTTTTCTAGGATAAAAATAAATATATTTATAGTATATACAATAATTCCTATAATCCTTACAAATAAAATGTTTTATGATATAATAAATATAAAATGCAAAATTTCATAAAATGTTTTATGCTATAATACAAAATATTTATTGCTAAGGATGAATTATTTATATTATCGCATTTAACTTTTAAATCATCTACAGTTGCTTAGCACCAGACAGTGAATTTAATAAAAAATATATTTTCAGTTATCCAGATTGAAAACATGTAAATAAACAATAAAAGCTCTTTTATACAAAATAATTTCATCTTCTATAAAATTTAATTTCTTAAAAATAAAATTATTTATTGTTACTTTTTAACAAATATAAAACACATCTGAAAATCTGAAATAATTCCTTAACGTGGAGCTAAAGTAAACAACACCCTTATCGAATTATTTCTATTAAATTATAATACAGCTGAAAACATAATAAGACTTAAATTTATTATTCCAGTCTTTTTGAATTTGAAATGTGCAGTTAATTATTTTAGTCAATACAACTTTAATTTTCAATTATTTATTATTTAATAGTTTACTTTACTGAATTCCCTCTACATTTCTTGTTAAGACCTTTATAGGATATTCAGCTATTTACATAATCTATACAAATAAGGATGAAATTTTATTAAATATATTATGCTTTAAAACAAATTATATTATTTTTACAATAGCATATTGCATAAAAATTTAAAATATTGGAGAGAATTTTATTAAATTTGGCTCACTATTGCTATTTTGTTTAAATGAAATTGTTATCTAAGATCTCATGACCATGCTCTGAATTTTTATCTATCTTGCTCTACATTTTATTACTATCGTATTAACTTATACTCGAGCAGTCTGACCGAAGGATTTACTCATGAGGAGGAAGAACTCTGAAGGAAACCTCTAAGGAAGGATTTCCTCAAGAGGGGAGCAAACCTCTAAGGAAGGATTTATGAACTGAATATCATAGTATTAAATTATACTCGATCAGTCTCACTGAAGGATTTCATCAAAATGAGGAGGAACCTCTGAGGAAGGATTTCAGGACTGATAATCATCATGTTCACTTAAATTCGATCAATGTCACTGAAGGATTTCCTCAAGAAGAGGAGGAACCTCTCAGGAATTATTTCTTAACTAATTTTCCTCGAAATTTCGTCGCGTTTACACACGAAAGGGCCGCAGTGTCCTGGTGGTTAATTCTTGGCTTCGAAACCGGAAACTTTCAGGTTCAAGGCCTGATTCTACAAATGTACCGTCATTTGAGGGGGTTTGTAGAGCACTAAATCCATCAAGTCAAATGTCCTCCCACTTGTGCAGTGTGGCTTGGAGAGGAGAGTACCAGCTCAGGTTTCGTCCCCTTCACCTGACCGAGGTTCAAAATGATCAGGTCCGTCCCAAAAGAGCCCTAGTGTTGCTTTACAACGGGACGTTAATAGAACTAAACTAAACTAAAATGTGACCGTGATTCAAAGAGAGGGGAAGGGGGTGCCAGCTTGATGGTCTTCCTCATCATCTGACTAAGGCACAAAATTAAGAATTCCAAAACAATGTAGCTCTAGTGTTCCTCCAAAAAAGATACATTAACATAAAAAAGAAACTAAACATAAAAAAGTGTAGAGATCGGGAAATGAGAAATCTAATAATTTTATTCGACAATTTCATAATTTAAATGTTAAATAGAAGATGAAAACTTAAAAGGTTTTACAACAAAGGCACAGAAGCATTTATAATAATAAAATAGAGTATAAACAAATGGAATACCTACGGATATCTTCGCATCTTCCGAAATTTTGCTTTGTTGCTTTAAAAGCTAAGACTAGAATGCAATGCATGCAAGTCTTTGCACATGCATATCTACCATGTAATAACTATAACTGTACCATTATGCCCCAAGTGTTTTATGCTAGATTTTATATTTATTTCTTTTGTGTACTTTTCTCCCATAACATACTGGATCTGACATTATTTCAAAAGACATATTTCTGCATAGTGTAACATCCATTTGATTTCAGTTTTAATTTGTTGTTTTATGTTAATAGACGAATATTGCTTGATGTGCAGATGAAAAATATTGTTATCAGTCGGTTTTGTTTCAAGATAATTCGGTATACTGTCTCAAATGCCGAGAAAAAAAAAGACGATGAAATTATGTAAATATGTTTTAACATAAATAAAAAATCTAACCCGTTAAACACGTCAGGGCAAACTTCCACCCACAGGTGTTGAGAGAGGAGGGTGCCAACTGGATGGTCTTCCTCGTCATCTGACTAAGACACAAAACTAAGAGCACAATGTAGCCGTAGTGTTGCTTCAAGACATTAGCATAACTAAACATAAGAATCGGAAAATGAGAAATCTTACAATTTTATTCGACGATTTCACACTTTAAATGTTAAATAGACGATTCCTTGAAATGGAGAGAAGTTGCCAGGCTTGAGGTGGGCAGTCTCAAGTGGAGTTGACTCAATGGTTATAAGACGCACCGAAAGTGGTGTCCAAGTTGTGGAATATATTCCAAATAAATGGTATTGTAATCAGGAAGACCGAACAAAGCCGTCACTCAGTAAGGGCATCTGCACAGCCTCGCTGTTGGCATTAAGGTATCCGACAACGTTCGAAGGAAAAAATTTGAAAAATTGGATTTTTTCAACGCAATTTTATTTTATGGTTTTTAAATGTACAGTCAATTACAACACAAAATTCTATAAATACAACAAAATTATTTGAAAATATAATGTATTTTGAGGCATAGCAAAATGTGTAGTAAACTGTAATAAGCATTTAACCAAAACGTTTTACACTCTACACAAAATTGTAATGTAACAATCGTATTTTTCTTCGCACACAAGTTATAGAACACAATGATGAATGAAAGGAACCAAAATCTAAGAAGCATTTTGAGATGCAAAGAAGTGACGGGTGAAAATATACACATACATGTATTTATTTCCATCAATTTGCAACTTCATTTTTCTAAAAACACCTGTACATGAAAAAGTGTTTCAGTAAGAATAAAACATTTGAATCAATTCATTGCCCGTATCATTCAAAACCCACGCTGAATTTTTAATGTAATTTCCTGTATTAGTTTTGGAGATATCATGTTAAGGGAGGAGAATTTTTATGAAAATGAATCGTTTGAGAAAATTGAAGACAAACTTTAGCTGAAAAATATTCTCCTGGATGATAGGTCAGGCCTTCCTTTACCTAGACAACATAAGCGGTTTTGGGAAGAGGAAACTCTGAACTACAAGAAATAACAATAAAAAAATTCAAGAATGTGGTCGATAACCAGTGTTTTAAACGTAGTCGGATACCTTAAGTGCACGGCGGCATAAGCTGATAATGCTACCACATCTTGCTCGTTATCTTTCTGCTGTTGCTTCTGGAATAAGTAATCCCAGATAAACAGCATAAAGACTTCTAGCAGAGAGGGTCCTTTATGCCCAGCGACCAAGAGTGCGTTCTTTTGACTGTATCCAACCGAAAAACAATGTTGCTGCAGAGCGGAACACATCAGTCTTGGGCACAGCAAGAATGGGGGCTTGTTCTTTTCTAAGATGTGTAGAGATTTACCACAAAGAGCGACACTCGCCGAATCTTCATCTGGAGAGAGCGAGGAGCTCGCTATCATCCCCACTACGTAAAAGAAATTGACAGATTTAGTGGCAGAGGAATCCTTCTCTGTGGTGGCATAATATTGGGCATTCGTACACCAATGCACGTCTTCAATGCGAGTACTGTCAAAGTACATTGCTACAGGGATGACATCCTTGAAGCCTATGTGAGGTTGTTCCGGGATGCTTTTGGCCCAGACTTCATGGTTATGGACGATAATGCTTGTCCACAAAGAGAGCAGATCATTGATAATTTTCTTGTGAAAGAAGATTTAGACATATGGACTGGCCATCGAGTTCTCCGGAATCCAATCTTATTGCACATGTTAGGGAAGTTCCCAGAAGAGCCATTTACAGAGTAACAACCTCCCTCCTTCTAATACCCTCCAAAAGTTTAAAGCCGCGCTTTTGGAAGAATGGGCTTTGTTGTCCCAAACATTTACTGACACCCTCATAAATAGTATGAAACCTCCTTGTGAAGCTTACAGAGCAGTTTTCGCTGATCACACTGCATATTAGACAGGATTTTGCCAAGATAAAGGCTTTATTTGTGATTCATACTGTAACGATTTTTTGATATACAGTGAAACCTAGTTACAACAATATTTTAGGGACCAAATAAATATATTGTTGTTGAGAGGCATATTGTTATATCGAGGGCCCACATATTTTGAGCATTTAATAAGAGTTTTTTTTTTCATTATTATTATTAGTTTAAGGTGCATAGCATACTACTTTTAAGTCAATATTTAGAAGAAATTAATTTGTAAAATACTAATAATAGTGGTTTAAATACTAAAAAAATTAATAAATAAGATAAATTCAGAAAATAAGCACAGAAATATTCACATACCTGAAAACACTTTTTATTGAAAATAATCCAATATTTTTGTTTGTTTATTCATTTTTTTAACTGTTAAGTTCACCAATACTGTATGCATTGAGTCTAGTGCACGAAAATGTTCTTCATTTGTCGACGGAAGGCTTGAAAAAAATGTCCGTAGAGAATTCACAGATTTAAGAGCTTCCTGGGATGACAATAAGGACTGCGATGGACCTGTATTATCATCATCATCTTCATCATTGTTTCCTATCTCATCAGTAATTTCAGAGAGAATATCTTCATCAGTAACTCCTGTTAAAACCATAATATCTTCATCTGCTGTTAAATAGTCTTCTATACTAATTCCAAACTTTTTACCGCTTTTTTCTTCAAGTTGGGATACGGATTTTTTGATGTGCAAAACACATTCTTGATCATCTGAGAGATCATTGTCTATGGAATTTTCATCATTATCAGATTTCTTATCTTCAATAACACAAAGACCAGCCTTTTTCCAGCCATTCCGAATAGTTTTTTCTGTTACTTCCCACCAACTTCCACAATATCCACAATGAGTCTCAATAGACGGAAAAAATAACAAAAGAAAACGAAAAAAAAAAGCATTTGAAAATCAAATTATTATAAAGGGAGAAAATAATACTGAAATTTAGATTGAAAAATCGTTTTACAGAGGTTTATTGTTCTAGAGAATATCGCAATATTGTGGGGAGATTAACATTAGTTTATATGCAAAATCACCGGGACCACAAAACATTATTGTAGTAGAGGGAGTTATTGTTGTATCGGGTATCGTTGTAGCGAGAGTTTACTGTACCCTGTTTTTCAATTCCCAATTAAAATCTTATCCATGTTTTTATGTGTCTATGTTCTTTCTTCTATTGTAGTTCATCTCTGTGCCAAATGTGGCGACACAGAGAATAGCTTTTCATTACTCGCAGATTTTATGTTTAAGACCTTAATTTTGGATATGATTGTATTTACAGAATTCAAACCCATTATACTACAAGCTTTTGCATCATTAGATACATTTAAACTTACTTTGAGAGACAAAGATTAATCAAAAATTAATAAAAAGATTAATCAAAAAATAAGATTAATCAAAATAAAAAAATATCAATAAACAATTGACACATTGTGACAAATTCTTAACACAGAAATTTTGATAAACATACTATATTGACACATGATTTTTCTACATCAATAATATTGCATAGCATGCGAGATAAAAAAAAATAGAATTTGCGTATGAGTTTCTGAGTTTCAAATGTTGCCGATTATAATTGATATTAAGTTGTTTGCATTTTATATTTGTTAAATTTTATTTTTTAGTCTTATTTCAAATGATATTTTACTGCACAATGAAATAATATAAATATTTTTACCAAGAAAATTGCTGCATAAGCTATACCATTCTTTATTGTTTTGCATACAATATGAATTTATTTTTAACTTTATTTTATTCCTTGGTAAAATTAATAAAAATTGGGCATTTCATTTGTAGTTTTTGTTTCGTATACTGGCAACTATCCTCAATATTCACTCTCCATTTTTTATAAAACAGCTATTACTCTATCAAAATCTATCGAACCTTTAATTAAAATGTTTTAAGAAATAAAATAATTTTAATTACTAAATAATATGAATGGGTCATTATAAAAATTTAATTTTTTCAAAATTGTTTTTATTTGCACAAATAACTTAGAAATAATATCAAATATTTTGGAAATTACTAAATGTGCCAAGATTAGAATGGAATATTATGGTCAATATTATGGAATAAGACAATTTATATTAATCGAATATAAAATATTACATCCGTGTTTGTTTAAACTCCTATTTGTCTGAGGGATCATAAAAAGAAGTATTATTCCGAAGCAGACATTAAAGTCAATATTTGTACATTCTCATTCAATTTAATGTTACTTATTTCTGGGTTTAATAGTAAGGGAAAGACATAAAATGATGCAACCAAAATTAAATGCCTAAAAAATACAAAATGAAGATATGATAATCTATTAAGATACTATATAAATTGAATTTTTTGGACGAATTCGGATACAACTGAAATGAATGTAATGTTATTACAATTTAATCAAATACTTATGTTATTAATTAAATAAAAACTAATGCTCATTAAAATTAATTTGATGGCAATTAAATATAATTGAAATTATGCATTTCCATTACATTTTCATACAAATATCCACAAAATTAATTTTACTTTTTAAAAATGTAATTAATTTAATTTTAAAAAAGTTTACTTCTCAAATGTTTAATCAATAAATGATACCGAAGATAATTTAAACCCTTCACAAATATATAGGTTTATTTAGGTAGATATCTGAGTCAGTGTTTGTTCAAATTCCGATGCTACTCTAAGTTAAACTTTAGAGGATCCCGCGTTTTCCATGTTTCGGGATTTTAAAGGTCTGTACTAATTGTGCGTTCGTCGCAGTCGAAATTACTGGGGAAATTCGACTTCAGCATCCAAACACTGCAGTGGTATTGGCACAAATCATTCGTCGTTTTGTGTATCAGTATATCCAGGTAGCTTTGCTGGATTTTGTTTCGAAAACTGATACGTTATAAGAATAAATTGTAGCAGGGGATGCATTAGAAATGCTTTCGACAACAGATTGTTTACACCTCGCATCGTTTCAATTTTTAGTAAAAGGATTAGATAATATGAAATTTAGGAATGAGATAAAGAAATTAAGTGAAACGCAAATGAAAATGAGTTCTGTTAAAGGCCTCAACAAAAGCGTTATTCTTGAAAGATATAATTTGCAAGTGCAAATGCAAATCAAAGCAAATTCAGTTAATTTTTAAACAGAAACAAGAAAATATTTGAATCACTTAAAACATTTTAGTGTGTAAACTCTGTTGAAATTGGCTTAACCATTTACATACATACTTAACCAATCGACATACGAATTTACTTAACTTCATAATTAAATGACAAATTTTATAGCTTTCTAATTGGAATATTTACTTTTATTTTAATTCCTTCAATAACAATACATTTCAAGAGATGAATTTACTTAACTTCCTAATTAAATGACGAATTTTATAGCTTTCTAATTGGAATATTTGATTTAATTTTAATTCCTTTAATAACAATACATTTCAAGAGACTTATTTCTTTTTAAATTATTCAATACTTTTTCCTTAATTGTAGATTAAAAATTGAATCTCAAACGAGTCTCAGACGCTTCATTGTATGCGATACGGTTAAAGTTAAGTGAGAGGAAATTTGATTTGAGATTTTAATCTTCATTTCGTTTCGTTGATTTTATGTTCAATATATTTGATGAAGTCTACATAATTCCTATTTGCAAAGGTACACTTCTTTAACATATTTATTTGCATTGCTGTTAAGATATTGTTTTGTTAACATTAACAAACTATAAAGACTTACTTATTAAAATGATTATTTCAATACTGATTAATTAAATTGGAAGTTGAATGATACGTGGAATTATAGGAAATTGCAAAGTTATATTGGATGAATTATCTATGTTATTTTAATAATGGGATAACTGAATAAAGGACCTCCAAAATATGCCTCTAAGACGTAAGTCATATATAACTATGATTATTCAGATGTCTCAACAATTCTTGCGAAACTGAACACTTTATGTATTAGTCATACGTGAGCAATTACCAGATGGAGATCCCTTGCTTGTTATTTCCATTTTTGCATGTTCTTTTGAATATGGGTGTCATTTTGAACCATGTAATAACTGTCAGGGGCTCACCTACTATAGGTGAGTACGGGTGTCCCAAACCCATGGTACCCAAGTATATTTACTCCATTTATACTTACTTTTCTCTGTGCCTTCTTCTGTTTCCTATTTTATTCTTTCCTCGAGGATATTTATAAATTTTTACAAATTTCACCTTTTTTTAAATTTTCAGAATTTTACTGTATCTTTTTAACCATGTGTTTGGGGCAGCATGGCCAGATATGGCTCTTGCACCACGAAATCCTAATTAACTAACCCACGAGGGGAGCTCTCCATGAGAAGCTGTCGCCGCTTTGTTTACTTCCTAATTCTCATGGACAGCAATTACCCCCACGTGTTTGCCGTGCGTGGTGACCCATTAGACGGGTGGTACACCGACTTCCCCAGTGTATCAATATGTTGATAACTAGTCACCTTCTGCTGTTTCGTATTTTATTCTTTTCCTCGAGAATATTTATAAATTTTTACAAATTCCACCTTTTTTAAAAAATTTCAGAATTCTACTGTATCTTTTTAACTATGTGTTTTTCGCAGCACGGCGAAATATGGTTCTTGCGCCACAAAATTCTAACTAACTAATTGACCCTCGATGGGAGCTTTCCATGAGAAGCTGTCGCCGTTCTGTTTGCTTCCTGCTTCTCATGGACAATAATTACCCCCACGCGTTTGCCGTGCATGGCGATCCATTAGACAGGTGGTGCATTTCGGTCTGTGGTGTATCAATGGGTTGGTAACTAGTCACATGAGTGGCTAGTCTGCTAAGGATCGAGTGAAAAGTTTATTCTTTGGGGCTTGGTGTTAAGGGTGGTCAACATTCCTGGAGGTGATCCTGAGCGTATTAGTTTCTGTTAGCACCAAGGTAAGTGTCGAGGCTGGGAATTCTAGAGCCGGTTACTACCTTCCCTTGTTGTGCTCCGTGGTGCTGTCGGGTGCAGAATTACTCTTGTGTATTCATAAATCAAATAAATCTCCCTTTTTAGGCGTCAATGTGAACAAACAATTTTTCCAGAACATTTTGATTCTTATTTCATTGTTAAACGAAAATCTTCATCTAACGAGACATTCCATACAGTCTCTCTTTTTTAATAGAAAATTATATTTCTGAATATCTTGTGGAAGTGCCCTCAGCGCGAAAACTTCATTCTGGTGACTTGCTTGTCAAAATCAATACACGAATGTAAGGCAAGACTATATTATTTGTGAATAATTTTTGTTCTATTCCTCTTACCATCAATGCACTTAACACACTTTTTCAGGGGAGTTATTTTTTGTCGTGAATTATGTCATACACCAATAGAGGAAATAACTGAAAAGCTTAACCTTCCAGCGGCCGTCATACCAACATGAAAGGTTGCGCGTATTTCCCACATACGCTGGAGTAAAATGTAAATTTTCAAAAGCTTAACTATTGAAATTATATTGTAAATAGCCTAGGATTAATAAATACAATCGCTTTAAAAATTTTAATTAAAAAGAAACAGAAACAATATAAACAAAGATTGCAATTAAAAATATAAAATGACTACAGGTTAACTGAATTGAGTTAAAAATAATATTAATGAAATTGTCGATATTTTGCCGGAACAATTTGCATATAAAATATAGAAATGTAAAAATACAAAATTTATGTATAAAAAGCAAAAAGTAATTGAAAGCTAGATATGAAAAGTAAGAAAATAGTTCCATTTTTATTTCATTGCAGCGTTGCAGTTTTAACAATTGTGTTTAGTGTGCTTCAAACATATAAATTTCAATCAAATCTCACAACGCGATTCTAATCCCCTGTTCTTTTTGGCAAGGCTTCTTCCCCTGAAGTGTCATCTTCCATTTCAATACCTAGTCCGGTTTTTCTCTTTATCACCTTTCATTTAGCTCACCTTCTACAGATGTGGGGGCTTTTTTTCAATATTTTCCTTCGTATGTGCATTTGCTAGCTGTCGCCAGTCTAAAACAATACGGATTTATTTGTAAAATCATACAAAATCAAATGTGACAAAAACTTGCATGAACATATCATTGAAATACAAATATCTGATCGGAAGAGGCCTATTAACGCCACAAACTTACGACTATTACTGAAAGTAGGTCAAATGAACCCGGACAAATAGCCAAAGACAGGTGTTCCCAGTGCCATCAGATCAGACGGTATGAATCGAAATTCCTCTCTAGTGTATATCTCAAATACTCGCGCCCTCTGGACGGTTAATATGCGTGTTCTGTAAGTTAAATTACACAATTTCTTTTAAAATCATTATAATTGTTTTAATTGTTTGTCTTGTTTTATTATATTGCTGTTTTAAATTTTTAATTCATGTATGCCAATGTCACTTCTCTGCAGTGATCACTTGTAAATTTGGTAATTTTCCCTTGTTAATTTTAATAGTATTAAAAACTAACTTCCAAACAATACTTTCCCTAAAATATGAACGAATATTTACTCTTAGAGCTTCATCTTGCAGCAAGATATTGCGGGTGGGGGGGGGCGTTAATTCCAATATATATATATATATATACATATATATATGGCCCTAAATAAAATATTTGCCCGAAATTCCAATCTCTATTTCAGTTTTTATTCCAAGAATAGACAATGAAAATAAATAATGATTATTGTACACTGAAAAGTGCATGAGCCAAAGAAAGTACTTCAGATAAAAATGTATAGAAAATTCTCTAGAAATGTTTAATATTCATAATTTATTAATATACTTTAATGAATATTTATTGTTGATGATCCTTTAGTTGAAAAATGTTTAATCTGTAGAAATTAAAGTGAAATCCGCTGATTTTAGAAATCAGAATTTTTGCACAGATTGTTTTTTTATTTTTATTTCATTTCATGTAAATGTAATGTAATTCTTGCCGGGATCCAAGGGAGTTAATCATTATACACTGAAAAGACACCGATTCTTTATACACTGAATTCACTGTTTCTGATACACTGCTTCTTTATACACTGAATACACTGATTCTTTATAGACTGAATACACTGATTCTGTTATACTGATTCTTCATACATTACACACTGAATACACTGATTCTGATATGCTGATTCTTCATACATTGCACACTGAATACACTGATTCTGATAGACTGATTCTTCATACATTATACACTGAAAAAACACTGATTCTTTAGTGAAAAAATTTTAAATCTATAGAAATTAAAGTTAAATCCGCTGATTTTAGAAATAGGAATTTTTGTACAGATAGGTTTTTTTATATATATTTTATTTCCTGTAAGTGTAAAGTATGTAATTCTTGACGGCTTCCAACTTAGTTTCTTGTTCTTGTGATTCTCCGTTAGCAATTATACTTTAATTAATTATTCATTTATCCACAGAGATTTTTTTCAAAATATTTGAATTTAGAACCACTCTCAAATAATGCATAAAACATTTTACTGCATACCACGTTTTTACAAGCTTTATATCATTTATCATATTTTTACTTATTTTCTGGAAATAAAAATTTAAAATATCTTACCACAAAGGTACAGAATCATTTATGGTAATAAAATAGAGTATAAACAAATGGAATACCTTCATACATCTTCGCATCTTCTAAATGTATTCTTTCTTGCTTTAAAAGCTAAGACTAGATTGCAATGCATGTAAGTCTTTGCCCACGTACATCTACCATGTAATAAATATAACTGTACCATTATGCCCGAAGTTTTTTATGCTAGATTTTATATTTATTTCTTTTATGTACCTTTCTTCCACCACATACTGGAGCTGACATTATTTCAAAAGCCATATTTTTGCATAGAGTAACATCCATTTGACTTCAGTTTTATTTTGTTGTTTTATGTTAATGGATGAAGATTGCTTGATGTACAGATGAAATATACATTTATAATACGCATTTGTTTCAAGATATCTTGGTATACAATTTTGAAATGCTTTAAAAAATGAACGGTTGATTTACGTAAATATGTTTTAACATAAATAAAAATTGTAAATTATTTTTCACGAAAATAAAATTCGATGAGAATTGAAACTTATGAATGATATAAGAATATTTTGCATTCCTTATTTATAAAGAAATTGAATAATCTCAAACGAATTAAAATATTTTAATTTGTTTATTAATATAATATATAAGAAAGATAGAATATGACAACTGTAGGTGCTGCAGCAACACTCAGACCAAGACCAACACATGTTAATAATGCCACATAAAGAAGCATTACATCTAGATCAGTGGCTGAATGGTCAAAGCACCCGATCCAAAACCAAAGTTTACGGGTTCGATGCTCGGCATGGCTGTTATATCCAAAGTATGGGATTTTGGTTTATTTCCTTTTGCTTCTCAAGTTATTGTTTTCTTTGCTGTCTAACATTCTAGAACTTTCTTTGTTATTAAAAGGAGTTGTTTCTTGAATATTCTGTTCTTCTATAAAAGCGGATACTCATTAGTCTTCTCGACCTTGTAAAGTTGCAAGTTTCTACTTTCCTTCAATAAACTTGTTTGTTAGTTTAAAGCTAATTGTGTGTTTATTTAATCTCCGTGACAGTATAACTTGATTGAAAATTAATAAATTACCAAAATTTAGTGATAGGAGGTTTTTGGCGATAAATAAATTCAATTTATTTTAAAGTAGTCGTCTTTTGCAGTGATATAGTGGTCCAAACGCTTATTGAAATTTTCAGCAATAAGCATCAATTCTTCTTCCTTTAATCTGTCCCATTCTAGCAGAAGCCATTGCTTTAAAGAGTCCAAACTTTTCTGTCGTTTAGTGAAATTCATTGATTCTAAAATGAATCATACATTTTAATCACGAGATTGAGATTCGGCGAGCGCCATTCTGCAAATTACATCTCATCCTGAAAATGTTGCTTCCACCACTCTACTGTCATTTTAGAATATTCCGCCACTTCTAAAATGTTCCGCTGGTACACTTTTTGTTTTATTTTAACGCTCTCATCCACAAAAACCAGAGATGTTTTGCCACTCTCACTAGTTCTGCCTCAAACAATGGCCGACTTTGGATTTTTGAGATATTCATCAATTGTTTGGCGCGTATACAAACAAGATCCAATGGCTCTAGGAGTTACGAGCAAGCATTAAGCAAGCGAACTCTTCTTTTTCCAACTTTAAAATGGCCTATATTTCACTTCACTTTGTAAAAGGTAAAATACGCGTACTTAAACTAATTCAGTCGAATCCGGTTAATTGGACCACCGGGTAATCGGACCAGCCGCTTAATCGGACCGAATCTTAAAGAAACAAAACAAATCCTATGTACATAAGCCTAATATTATTCGCTTATTTGAACCAAAATTCCGTTTAAACGGACCAAAGAACGTGGTAGGGAAGATAAAAAGAAGCCAAAAGTCGCCTGTGTACAGCAGGAATTTCGAAAGGGAAAAGAACCTGTGGGAGGTGAGCGAGCTCTTTGTTTCTTAGAACGGGGAGCTCGGTAGTAAGTTCTTCAAACGTTGACTTGAATTTGATAAACACTTTTTTTATTGTGCTTCGCATGCTGAGTATCGTGTAGATCGTTTCGAAGAATTTGTTTGTAAATTTATTTTTCAATGAATAAAGTTCATAGGCAATAGTAGTTCTTGTTTGTATGTTCACCATACGCGTGTGCCGCACAATAAAGGCCATAATGACATTTTAATATGTTACGTATAGCACGTCTCGTCTTGTAGCATAGGGCATGTTCGTGTAATTGGACCAGCCGGTTATTAGGACCAAAATGATCGCGTCCCGATGTGGTCCGATTAACCGGAATCGACTGTATATACATTATTAAAAAATTAAAATTAAATGGTAGACAAAAAGAAATGAACAAAACTTTAAAAAAAATGATAAACTGAAAGTGTTAACCGTATGTTTCAGGTCACTTCCTTGACCACCATTGCCAAGCTTTTTGAAACGATAGATTGTATCAGAACATTGATTGTAGAGGCACATTATGCAAACATGCCCTTCGTTTCCCCAACTTTAAAATAGCTTATATTTCGCTTGCTTTTGTTAAAAGGCAAAAACTCTGTACTTAAACCAAAATATACATTATTAAAAATAATGTTATTGTTAACGTGGTAGACAAAAATATCTGAACAAAACTTAAAAATAAATTATTAGCTTCTATTCTATGACTAGACGCCTTTGGCGACCAGCTGGTTCGCCAAGAGTAACGGGGTCTAAGATTTTCAATTAAATACTTATGCGCCTTGCTCTCTTTATAATTTCTCTGCCAGATATACTTAAACTTCGAAAGTCACGTAACGCTGATTTACTAAATTAATGATATAGATGTTGCAAACGATCATAGAAACCTTTGTCTTGTATTTCCTTTTTAGAAAACATAACATTTAATATTTATTTAATTTCATCCAATCACGTGGTGCATGTTACTTTTTTTTTCGATTTAATTTGTAGTCATAGCTAATTTATTTTTTAATTTGAACTTCTGTCAGTATGATTTCAACAGTTTAATAAAAGCTATTTTTTCCCCCTTTGCTCGTTCACTATTTATTTTAGAAAATGTCACACATTATATTTCTTTTATTTTATCCAGTCACGTGCTAAAAGTTGCATTTCTTTAGATTTAATTTGTAATGATAGTTGTTTTTTTTTAGTTTGAACTTCCGTCAATAGGGTGGCAACACGCTGATAAAACCTAATTTTTCCCCCTTGACGTGCTCGTGCAGATTAAATTTTACGGTTTTGTCCGAAATATATTGTTGTAAAACATGGTTAAAATACTTTTTTTAAAATTCGTTGAAAATAGAAGCTTAAATTATACATTAAAACAAAGATACCATTAGAAAGCTAATTTTTTAATCTTTAATTTGATGTAAAAATCATGTTTGTGCGATAATATTTTCGGAAGTTATAGCGAAAAATCATTGAAATTTCGCTTAAATTTTAATTAATTCAAATTATAATGTAAAATTCGAAAAAAGGGCTCCTAGGTGCACATTCCCAACCTCCAAGGTATGCATGTACCAAATGTGGTAGCTGTAGGTCCAACGGTCTGGTCTGTAGAGCGCCAACACATACACACACATTGAGCTTTATTATAAGTATAGATATAATAATTTTGTCTGAGTTTCTATGCCACACCCTGTATAGCGTCCAATCAAGTGAGAGTATTAATTGATTTAGCATTTAACATTAAGGACAAAGCAGGTACTGGAAATAATCATAAAAACCTATGAAAAAATTGACTTAAGTTAGGCATTTACACTGCGTATATAATTACAATCAAAATAAAAACTTCATAGAAATGGACAATTTATTTTAATAAAATATTGACAATAATATCAAACTTTTTAGCAAACAATCAGAGTTCTTAGCTGTTAATAAAACAATTAAAATTAAATGACACCTAGTTTCTAATATTTTTTGTAAATGATTGAAAAAATTAAAATTAAAATAGTTTAAAGAATCAAATTATTTTAAATGCATTTAAACAGCTACCCTATTTGCTTTAAATAAATAGAGCATGTATACTAGCATGAGCATGTAGATCATGAGATCATGAATACATCAATAATAGAGCATGTAGATCATGAGATCATGAATACATCAATAATAGAGCATGTAGATCATGAGATCATGAATACTTCAATAATAGAAATGTCAATCCTGATCTACATATTAATAGAGCATGTTGATCATGGATACTTCAAACAGTAAAATAAGAAAAAAATATTTTTTTTTTCATTTATAATTAAAAATTAAGATTATTTATTAATAAAGCGTAAAATATGTTAAAGTATGTCATGCATTTCAATATGATTGTGCTAAATAATGTCAAATATGTCTGAAATAACATGATCATTTCATCAAAGATAGAAAAGAAAATATTTCCTTTATATGCTTGTTGCCATCATAAAAATTTTGTGGGATTGTGTAACTATTTATTATCAAGTAAATTTCCAGTTTTGCTCTTACTGTGAACGTATTGATAAATGTATTTATTTGTTGAATATTTCCCAATATTGCAATTTAGTGTCTCATAAACTCAATATTTGAAGTAGTTTCCCTTTAAGAATTCCACTTGTGTTACATCCCAGTGCGAGTGAAAGATGAAACTGTTTTTATTTAGAAACTCTTAGACGGAAAGGTAAACACAATCATATACATTTATTTTTTGCTCATCCCAAACTGATTTCTCCGTATAAAAATGCTGGAAATTGTGAACAAACAAGCTTAATTCCCTCAGTGCCAAATCGGAAGAATCCACAGAAATATTTTCCCATCTATTTCTGATAGGTCTCAGTCTGCTTCAAGCCCTCCCCCCCCAAAAAAAAAGAAAAATAGGAAGAAAAAGAAAGAAAGAAAAAATGAGTTTTCGTCAAACAGTTTCTCTCCTCATCTGCAGATGGCAAACAGCAAACTAATGAA
>JAPMOQ010041694.1:0-15090 GCA_026543055.1 Argiope trifasciata
AATACATTTAAAGTTACACTCTTGTAAGTTTGTAGAAAGTAAAGTTTTCCTCACGTTAAGGTATTCGAATACGTTCGAAGGAAAATATTTAAAAGATTGGATTTTTTAGAAACTATTTAAACTATTGCTTTTTGATATATTGTCAATTATAAGACAAAATACTATAAATACAACAAAATTATTTAAAAATATAATATGTTTTGAGGTATAGGAAAATGTGTAGTGCATTTTAAGGAAATTAAACCAAAATGGTTAACACTCTACACAAAATTATAATGCAGCAATCCTGGTTTTTTTTTTTTTTTTTTTTTTTTTTTTTTTTTGTATACAAGTATGGAATATAATAATAAATGAAATAGATCAAAATCTAAGAAAAATTTTCAGATGCAAAGAAGTTATTGTTAAAAATATACGTATATATGCATTTTTTCCATAAATGGTATTCTAATGTTCCACATTTTTCCATAAAGGGTTTCCATAATGGTACTTAATTTTCATAAAACACCTATAAATGAAAAAGTATTCCACCAACATTAAAACTTTTTGTCCGTTTCATTGCCCATATTATTTAAAAAACACCCTGGAATTTTTACGAAGATATCACTTTTTGAGATATCATGTTAATAGTGGAGAATATGTTTCAAGAAAACTTAAGTCAAAGACAAATTTGAGCTGAAAAGTATATGAAAATATGGATGAATGGTCAGGCCTTCCTTTTCCTAGAAAAAGTAAACTATTTTGGAAAGTTTGTACTACAAGAAATAACAATTTTAAAAAATCTTCAATATAGATAATAATCAGTGTTTTCAACATAGCCGGATACCTTAAAGTTAATTGTCGATGAAAGGTTGTCATTTTTTCGAAAGGTTTTCGGCCTAATTTGAAAACTCAGAACTTTCTGGATCTGGATAAATACTAAATTAAGGGGAAAAGATTAACTATTTATTTAAAGTTCAAAATAATTTAAATAGAGAATTCTGTGTTTAGAATTCAAATAGAGAATTGGTGATGTTTCCTTCGTTTACCTGAAAATTACCAAAAATTGTGCTCAGTTATAAATAATCTTTTTCTTTAAAGGATAATACAGTTGTTCAGCAGCTTTAAGGAAATGAATTTGTAATTATAAAAACTAACATTTTGATCAATTTAAATAAACTAATCTGCAACAATGATAATTATAAAGGTTTTATTAATAGTTATGAAAGACATTATAATAAAAAAGAGTTTAAAGATATTGATTCAAGTGCATTAACAGAATTAATGGAAAAGGAACAGCATTTAGATTGAGATAGAATTTAATTTTACAAAATCTTAATTTCAATCGGAGAGTAATTGGATGTTTTTATTTCCTAGTTAAGAGAATGGAAAAAGAAAATTTTAGAGGTAATAAAGGTTAAAATTAATTATAATAATAACAGGTGCAAAGACGAGGAATTTATTTTAACGACAAAAATGACTAAAATAGATGTGTATTATTACCGTAGTAGAATAGCAGCAAATAATTACAGTTCAATTTGTAAATTTTTCTATAAAGAATTATTAATTAAAAAATATAATTCTAACTGGACATACATTTTAAATAGTCTAAGAAAAAAAGGGATTGGACCAAAAAATGACGATTTTCACTCTTAAGACTAAGATAAGACTTGCCCTTTAAACTTTCCTAAAATAAACTTCTCAAAATTTGAATCCCATTATAAAAATATAAAATTTATATTCGTGATTTGTAGTACTGGCAGTTATAATTACTAAGTGGGAAAACATTTTTTTTAAATATCTAAATTTTATGTTGAAAAAAATTAACAATTAGGAAAACTTTATAATTAATATAAATAAAATGTTCTAGATTTTCTAACAGATAACAGATTCTTGAATATTTGTATACGAATATATCATAAGAAAAATTAATAGATGTTTGTATTGTTATATATAACGAATATCTAAACAACAAATTTACTACAAAAAGTAACAGGAGTAAATTATGTAAATTTAATGTTTCTGAAAAATGTAATTTTAATGGGATTTGTAAAAACTAATCCATTAAAATTATATTTTTAATGATATATTAAAAAGGGAATTCCTATGGGAGCAGCTTTATTAAATGCTTCAGATAATATTTTTCTACACAGCTGGGTGGAAAAAATAATTAAACACAATTTAATAATTGTGTTTAGATTGTTGGTTTATTAGGTTAAACATGAATAATGCTAATATTGTAATTGATTGTTTTCTGAAAGAACTAACGTTAATATGATTTAACGAAAATCAATGATACCTATTTGGATTTAAAATGAGAAATTTTTATTGAAAAACAAACATTATTATTAGAAACTTAACTTTTAATAACTTTCCTAAAAACTATTTCAATATAGGGAAGTGCTTATCTATATTTTAATATTTTTCAGTACTAAAATCATACTTTTTAATTTATTCTCTTTTGTTTTTATTTCAGCTTAATAGAGGGCGCTAGTATCGTTTAGCTTATTTCATATGATGACAAAGTTTGTAGACGCTTTAAATTTTAAGAGCGGGAAAGTCGAAATTAAGTATAGCTATCAGCAGGAATAAATTCAGTGTTTCTCTTCATAGTTTCGTACGAAACCTTTTAGAGAATATTTATATTTACCTGGTATGTTGTTTACTTTTATATTTGATATCAATATTATTGATGCTGTTTGTTTTTGTAGTTTGATAACTGTTTTAAAATGGTTTGTTTGTTTTTATGTGGTTTTGTTTCGATATGAATTTTTAAATAACTCTTTTATTAAATTGATATTTTTGTTTTTATTGTATGATCTAAATGTTATTGATCTGCTTATATTAAGTGATACCTCTTGAGATTTTTGGGTCATGAGAGGTCAATACTTGGTCTAAATTCAAATCTCTCCCAGAAAAAATCCCTGATTTGAATAATTATCTGAGAGTGGTTCTTGATAAAGTCTTCAGGATAAATTCACCATTTTTCTTCTTTTATTTTTTGTATCATTTTCTTCTTTTTTGAAATTTGAGCTTAATATTTATTTCTAATTTATTTTAAAAGTTTAATTCATTTTGGAATGCGCCACATATAAATATTTTTATATATGGCTATATTTCGAAATTTTAACTTAACTAATTTGTGATAGAATGCATTCAAAAAAAGTAATTTATCAGAAGTATGTAGCTTATAGAGGTTAGTCAAATAAGAGGAGCTGCTTTAAAATATTTTTTTCTAATGAGTGACAAAAAGCAGACAGATAATATATTGGCGGAAAGACAGAAGTACAACGATTCTTTCTTTAGTTATTTTGAATTGGGAAAATCCCTGATAATTGTTGACCTGTTGTAAGAGATATTTAATAATCAAATTATGTGTATAAACACATACTTTGATGTATGTGTTTTTATACATATCTGTGTTATGACTTAAAAAATGTTTTATTTTCTGAGGCGTACGAGGACTGAATTTATCGTTGTACTTTCTCCAATGAGCCATCTGCTCATAAACAGATTCAAAGTTGTAATGTAACTCCTTTCTACTTATTTTTTTATATTTTTCGTATGTCAGATGAAAATGACCAGTGTCTCTAAAGTGTTTTCGAACTTATAACCATAAGAAATCCACAAAATAAGAAATAGTGAGCTTTATATTTGGCAATCAATGATCTGCGGTTGCACAAAACCTAAGTATGCTACTCATTGAGATCTGAAAGATCCAATTGTTGCAAAAATAAGTTCAATAATCTTGGACCAATCACTGTGCATGTGGCAAGATATAGACTTCCGACTCGTTTGCAACATAAAAAAAGGAATTCATGTTAAATATATAAAAAAAATGATTATTTTTATTTCTCCTCTGATGTATTAAAAATTTTCATTTATAAAAATTTCCCCATTTTAGTCTTATGTGTATGAAATTATAATCGATTTTTAACAAACTTCCCGATGACCTAATGACTTTGCATGATATCATCTGTTGACAATTTAAATTTTAAATCAATTGTAAAATTATGCAGAATGAAGAAACAGACAGGTAAGAAAACAAAATAATATTGCCTTATCATTCAATTAAAAATTATTTTTAGTCTTCAAATCCTCGAAAATATTTAGAATAGATTGCACTGATAGAATAGAAATACAGAAGGGAAGACAACAAACCGATCAAAAGTTGATAATAAGGATAATTTTTATTGAAAATTAGTACTTCACATCTGTTGCTTTATTTTGAACTAGCCGCCTTTGGCGACCAGCTGGTTCGCCATGAGTAATGCGTTCTAAAATTTTCAATTAAATCACATATTCATTAGCCAAAATTTAAGAAATAGTTAAAGTTAAAAGATTCAGTTATTAGTAGTTTAAGAGTCGGTAACTTTATTCGAAAAAACTCTTTGAGTTTAATGCTCTAACAATTTATCGATTATGCTTCCAAAATATTAAAAATGTTTTTTTCGGTGATGTTGCCAAAATGTTAAATATGTTTTTTAAAGAAAGCGAAAAAGGGGAAAAATTATTGAATTAATGATACAGATATTACAAACGATTATAGAAATATGCCATTAAGTCGGGATTTCAATGCATATCCTGTCTAAATTCAACCAGGTTTACTGTAAATAAAGATAATTTATGGAATTAATTATATATCTATTGCAAACGATCATAGAATCCATTGCCTTGCATTTATTTTTTTAGAAGATATCTTATTTTATATTTATGTTATTTTATCCAGTCACATGCTGAAAGTTGTATTTCTTTAGATTTGATTTGCGATGATAGTTTTTTTTATTTGAACTTCCGGCATTGTTTTATTTTATTTTATCCAGTCACGTGCTCAAAAAAACATGGTTAAAATATTTCTTTAAAAATTCGTTAAAAATAGAAGCTTGAGTTATACATTAAAACACTGATATCACAAGTTCATCAGTTTTTAATTAAAAGCTAAATATTCTTCATTTTTTAAAGCATTTATAGACTCGTGCTACATACTATGCAGCTATTTACTTCATTTAGACTTTTTTACAGATGTATTTCTATTATTAAACAAAGCTGATTTATTTAATTAATAATATTGTAAAAGTCACAAAAAATTCTTTGCATTTTCTTTTTTTTTTAAAGAAAAAACATATTTCATATTTATTTCATTTCATGCAGACACGTGCTGAAAATTGCATTTTTAAATGTTTAATTTGCAACAATTATTTATTTTTTTAATTTGAGTTTTTATCTATCTGATGGCAACCTATTGATAAAAGATAATTTTTCCCCTTCCACTCGTAACGTGCTCCTGCAGATTAAATTTTATTGTTTTGTCCGAAATATATTGTTGAAAAATATAGTGAAATGCTTCTTTAAAAATTCATTACAAATAGAAGCTTAAGTTAAATGTTAAAATACTGATACTATTAGAAAGCTAATTTTTTTATCTTTAAATTGATGTTAAAATCATGTTTCTCCGATAATATTTTCGGAAGTTATAGCGGAAAAACGTCGAAATTTCGCTTAAATTTTAATTAATTCAAATTCTAATTAAAAATTCGAAAAAAGGGCTCAGAGGTGCACATTCCCGACCTCCAAGGTATACATGTACCAAATTCGGTAGCTGTAGGTCCAACGGTCTGGCCTGTAGAGCGCCAACACACACACACACACACGCACACACACACACACATTGAGCTTTATTATAAGTATAGATAACTTATTGTTTTGAAATTTATTTTGAACTTATTTCTGATTTCGTATTAAAAAAACCCTTAAAAACAAAAATATGCACAAAAATGTTTTCTACTACCGTAACAATTCCTTCGTAAAAAATGTAAAGAAACTTACAAAGCCTTTGGTTTCTGGAACCACATTTCTTGCAGTTGAATCTGAAGTTGGTAGGCAGATGAGACGGACATTTTCTGTAAATTGAACAATTGGATCAAAAGTCACCAAAGCAATGTCGTTTTCAAAAGTCCTTTGATTAAATTCCGGATGTAAAATTATTCGACAACTCTGAAACACGAATACATTTCATTATTCTAAAAGATATACCTCAAATAATACAAATTTCTTTTTTGGATTTCTTGATAAAACATTACGAGAAAAAATGCATTTTAAATTGATTCACACACAAAAAAATAATGATTTCTTATTAATGTTAAATGGCAAGAATAATTTTTTCTTTCGGTTACGTTTTTATAAGTAGAATGTTGTAATTGTATTTTTAAGTACTTTTATGTGAGAATTAAAATTTTACATAGTTTCATACTCCTTAGGAAAATACAGGTTTTTTTTGGAGTTTTTGAAATAATCATGAATCAACAGATTTAGATTTCATACAAAGACTCTTTAGGTGTTAGCTCCATGTACAAAATTTTTAATTTAGATTTTAGACTTTGTAGTTATCATATTCCTTCCTTAGTTATCATTTCAGACAACCATACAGATTCCCTCTGAATAAATGAAATTCAAAGTGTGATAATAATCTAAAAAAATTATTGAAGGAGATTATAATAAATTTTGTCTTTCTAGCTCAATATGTTTTCGATTTTTCATGTCTGAAGACAGATTTCTGGGTGATTCTATTATTCGACAGTATCATGTAATTAATAATGTAGAAGTACAAGTTTTCTGTGTTATAATATGAATAACAAAACTCAAATGTGCTGTAATTTGCTAACAAAGCCGAGTGCTCGCTGTTGAAGGATATGACACCTTTAAGAGAGAGTAAGCTACATACTTTAAGTAAGACCCTTCCAGCTGGTCCATTTATATGATATTTCTATATTTCATATTGATAAATTAATAATACATTCTAAAGCATTTAATATTTACCTCTCTCTTTTGCCCAATTGTGTTAGTATTTCCTTTATTTAATTCTTGTGCTCCGAAATAAAGCGTGTACTCGCGATTCGGTCTGACGCAATGAGCTACAGTCAGTACGCTCTTATCATCCAAAAGAGCTCCGCTGCATAGAAATTTGTCTGTATTCTTCTGAGTGATGGCCACTGTCCACGGCCATTCACCTGGTACTGTTGATGTATCGCGGAACAAAGAGTCTGCTGATATATCAATTGAAGGCTGTCCACACTCTACAAATACATGACCAAATGAACTAATAAGTAAAAATTGAATTAAAGTGTTAAAATAAATAAATAAATAAAAGTAGAATGTCTTTTTTTTTTCATAATGCATGGTGTGCATAAGATGTTAAAGTAAAAAAATAATTCTTCAAATTTCATTATGTAATAAATACTGGCTATTATTATTATACATTTACTCTTTGTAAATTATATTTTTATCAATTTATAAACTGCTGCGCAAAAATTTGAACATTGCATAAATACGCAAAAATATTAAAATACATAACATCGATTTTTCCTGCCCTTCTTTAGTGTAATGCGCTACATATTCTTGTATAATACGTACAATATTATAACAAGTGCTTATTTGAGACAATTGTGAGGTATTAAGGACTTTTTAAAGCTAATATTGCATGAAAAATTCCTTTTTATTTCATTTTATTTTTGTATAGATAGAATTTAAAACTTTATTGCTCATCCACTTTTGCTTATTAATTCACTATAAGTTTTTACCTACGAAACTAAATCTTGCAATTTTGAACCCACTTTCATGCTACACATGTGCTCAGCAGATCTCTTGATTCATTTACTTAAGGGTAGGATCTACCTTTCATTAATCTTTGCGTCTTAGAAGACTAACATTCTCTATCAAGTTAAGCTCTTGGCCACCTTCTGAATAGCAAAAAAAAAAAAAGGAGAGTTAACCTTATTACGAGAATTACGTGTGAAACGAAGAAATGTCTTACTGAAATTCTTACTAAAGGAAGTTCGGAAAATGGCAGGCAGCTATCTTCCGAATTTTTTTGACATTAATATATAAAATGATGTTTCACGACCACTGACAGAGTCAAAAGTCCCTTTTTCACTTTTGCAAAAGGCTCCCGAACCCTCACTGTGCAATCAACGTGTCAAAGACTAAACAAAAGTCAATGTTAACTGTATATAAGATGCGAATATGATGTATAGCCATCTAAACTATCTTCATGAATAGCAGACACTTTCAATTTGAAGCGATTTGTTTTACTTATTTTTAAAACTCTTCTACGAACAATATCCATCAATAACGCAAATCCCGACGATATCAGAATTTTATGAATGGTGTTAGATATTCGCTTACCTTTGAATCAAAATACTATCACATTTTTCATCAAAATTGGCCTCTTAATCCCAAGCTTTGTTTTATAAATTCATCCGTGAAATAGAACTCAATAAACATAAATTTTATTCATAAATAACAGGCTGAAATTTCTGAGGCTATTTTATCTTCAGCTTTGAATTACTGAATTTCCTTAACGCAATTTTATTTATTTATTTCTCTCGTGTTATTTTGACTACTAACTACTGTCATTAACATAATTTAAGTATTTGAAGTTATGGGATCATCTTTTATAGTCGAAACACATGAGGATAAAATTAAAATTTTAAAGAACAAAAATAAATTCAAATGCATTTTTTAAAAATATTTAAATTTAATTATATACAGATAGTTTTAATTAATATGTTAAATATTTTTATGCAAAGATGAATGTCCATTATTTTAATACATAAATTATATTTTAATATTTTAAAAATAATAATTATTATTATCGCCATTTATGTTATACTAGCAAGTACAAAGTCCGTTACCGTCACCGAAAAAAATGATATTAAGGAAAATCAATCAATAATTTGGCAATGTTTTATCGACAGTATATAAAATACGAGCAAACAAATATTCATTTTTATATATAAGATTTGTGTATTAGTTTAGAATTGTAAAAATTGATGTTCTTTCAGAATGGTAATGAAAGAAATTATTTATACAATCTGGTGAGTCGTTTAACATTTGTTCAATATTGTCAATTTTAATTTTAGAAAGTAGGATTAAAATATTTTCTTTGAAAATTAATTAAACAGAAAAAACATGTTTATACCATAACATCGTTAACCACTTACTTAACTGTTTTGCCCGAGTGTCATACGTGCATCGATTTATCAAATTTTGATAATTGTAAGCAAAAAATAAACCATTCATAACGATTATACTTCAATATTAAAATTACTTCGAATTCATAGATAAGTCAAGTATTCAATACATTTCTATTTGTTTCAACACAAGAAAAAATTCCCAAAATAGAAGGAGCCATCTTATTAGATAGTAAAGAAAATAAAACAGCTAAGTGGTTAATATAGTTGGAACGATAATTTTTTAAAATCAAGATGGAGCTAAATTATTTGTACTACAATATTTTTAGTGGTTACTGTGAAAAACGCTAAATTTTAATTAAAATATAAAACCCCCAGGGTTGGTCTCCCAAAATGTTCTCGCATAATCTGCCATAAAGTTGTTACCTCTGAGAATAATTTGCACGACATTAGTCTATTATAGCTACAAAATATTAGCATTTAACTTGAATTTAGCATTCCCAACAGAATCTATTAGCTCTTCGGCAAGTTATTTGGAGATTTATGTTTGGTAAGTAAATGCTTTTGAGATTCAAAATATTTTTTTTAATTATAGAAAATCTTAATATCTCTATAACCATCCCGTATTTGTAAAAAAAAGCTGACCAAGTTTCGTAGCATTGAACGGTTTAGGAAGGCATAAGAGACATATAGAACAAACATTATTTTTATTCATAAAGATTTAGTTTTAAATACTCACATGTTTAAAAAAATCTCAATATTTCTAAAAATTATCCTGTTTATATTTATTTTCGATAATATAAAAGAAACAGAAAGGCAACTGTAGTAAAACATTGAAAACAAAATATATTTTGATATCTTTCACAGCTGATAAATGATGATTGTCCACAAGGGCAAGGTTTCTTTAAGAGATCTATGGAAAAATAACATCATTTATATTTAAAAATATCTATCTTTCTCGAGAAAGTTGGGCGGTGTACCATGTATACCTTATCTTAAAAATTGGTGATGACAATTGATTGAATTTTTAGACTATCTTCACGACAATTTATTTCTTGATCATGTTTGATTAAATAAGAGTTTTGTATACGCTTGAACCATCTGCTCACGGATTCGATAAATTAACAATTGCTCTCTACTGTTTCTTTTGATTAAGGCAATTATGGAAGTTTTCTTACATATTTAACAAATAGCAGCTGTTTTCTTCATTTTTTTAAAATATAAATACAGCTTCGTTGAGTTTAAATTGATAATTTATTATCATTAAAATTTAAGAATTTATATGTTGTTAGGAAATGATCCAAGCCAAGTTAAATTATCTGTAGCAAATAATGTTACTTTTTAAAATTATTTTTAAACATTAAATTATAGTTTAAATATTATAAGAATAAGCATTTATCCTTGTATGAAAAAGTAGCATATTAAAAAAAACTTTCTGTAAATCTTTAATTAAATTTAAATAATTTCTTTTTTTGGGGGGGGGTTTTTAAATACACCTGCATTTATAATTTTTTCTTTTAAAATTGTAATTTTTTTATTTTATAATTCGATAGTAAATATTTAATTTTGGATAAAAAACAAAAACATATTAATTAAAAGTATTTGTAAATTTGTAATTCAATAGAAAATATTAAAAAAGAAAATAAATTAGAAGTTATTCCTTTTTAAACAATTTTTTATCGTTGTTTACAGTTATAGTCATATCGATTTAGGAGAATTACTTTGTAGAGTATGTTCAACAATAATTATGCAATAATCATTGAAAGTCTATTTTGAATAAAATATGAAACGGAATTTTATCACGAATTCATAAAATATTCTTACCACCAATTTTAGTTTGTATCACTAACGGTTCTGTCCAGTTACCAAATACAGCTACGGTAGCTGCTCTCACTTGAACTGAATAGGTCGTGTGTGATTCTAGTCCTTCTATACGATAGCTTGTTTGGTTTGTAGTACTGAAATTCATTGCGTCGTTTCCGAGATTAATCCATCTCACAGTGTAATTTGTTATCGGGTCATTTGCAGAATTGGGTTCCCTCCATTCAACTTCTATGGATGTGCTCGTTGATATCTTCTCATGCAAACCTCTTGGTTGAGAAGGAACTAAAAAAAGGAAGTGCATGATGTTTGTTAACAGTTATCTGAAGCAAATATTGAGATTTTACTAAGCTTTTGGTTAAAATATACCAGCATAACTAAGTTAAGTAGGAAAAGTTGAAGCATATTTCTAAAAGATAGCATTCATTTTTTTATTAAATATATCGAGACACAACCCTGAAAAGAGACATTTAACCCTATCAGTATTATATAGGGGCCTCAATCACCAATACAACGAAGGGCCGCTGTGGTCAGGTGACAAGATCTTTTCGTCGCAACTTTAGGGTTTCAGGTATGAGGCCCGATTCTACAGAAGAATTGTCGTGCAAGTGGATGTAGTATATATTAAATCCATCTGGGACAAACGTCCTCCCAGTGGTGGGGAGTGGAAGTTTGGATTCAGCGTGCCCTGTGAGGCAGAGGTTTCCAACCTTTTTTGAACTAGTGCCTTCTTTTCTAGAGAATATTTCAATACCACCCCCCTCCCACTCCAGATAAATACGATCGTTCATAATGCATGGTAAAAACAGAAATTAAATAAAAAAGATTACCAATAGATAGCATATTATTGGAATTGAAACCCTACTGAGTTTTTTCTTTATTTAAAAAAGAGGAAAAAAAGGCTTAGCTTATCTGTTATTAGGACAGGCAGGGGTTTCAATGATACGAAGTAATACATAATAAACTATTGCTTTCTAAATAAATAAATTGACAGTTTCAGAAAACAATCAAAACGTATACTTAATTATATTAAAAACTAATTTTATTAAAATTTAAAGACAGCGAATTTCTAACTTAACTAATGAGAAGACTGAATTTGATGCATTTTTAAGGAGGCTCGATTTTATTTTAAAAAGCAATCGCAACTCTCCGCGTTCAGTAACAAGGTGTCGATTTCTTTTTTTTTTTTGTTACCACTATTGCCTAAGCACTAAATCCATTTCTGCTAAATGTGTTGAAGGGAATACCAGAAATCGTTCAACAATCGACCATAATCCTGAATACAGTTCCGAAATCGACTTCTGCATCCAAAATTCTTGATAGCCATTCTTGAATTTAATTTTTAATTCGTCATTTATCGTCAATTTTATTAGTTCTCACCGAGATGTTCCTGCTATGTTGACATTGGAAGAAGTTCCAAAACCCAGTCTAGTATGTTCATGCTTAAAATGTCCTGGGATCGTTCCTTGAAGTCATTGTAAAGGTTTTCCAAGTGTTAACAGTAAACAAGCAAGTCGTCATGCTTGAATGATACTGCTGATAAAATGGGAAGTTATTGAATTCCCGTCAGCTTATATTTCTTTTATATAATAGCAGTTTCGACACGAAAGCAGCAACGTTATTTTTAGTTTTAATCAAGTTAAGTCGTCGCCATGAAGCTGGAGATTGACATCTTTAAACAATTTATACAGGTCTGCTAAGTACGCAATATCATTCTTTGATGCGATGAGGTTGTCACGCAATTCCGTGTCTTTGTTTCCTAGGAATATAATAGATTCAAACAGATTGTAAAATCGAGTCAAACAAGTAGCTTTTGAAAGCCAGTCCACCTCTGTGTGAAACAGCAATCGGTTGAAATCATCATTTGCAATGCAAAGTTAAAAAATAATCTCATTCAACGAGTTGCTTCTAATTTTATTAACTGTTCTTATAAAATATTGCAATGCTGTATGTAGTCATTCGCTCAAAATTTTCGCAACCAAATGCTGTCGATGAATTACGCACTCCACAGCAAGCACGTCAGGAACTTTATTTTTTAAGCATGCCATGAAGCCTTTGTGACGCCCTGTCATAGCCGGTGCGTCATCCGTAGCAACTGACAAAATATTTTTTAAAGGAATTTATTTTTCGTCAAAAAACTGTTCCAGTGTATCAAATATGGTTTCCCTTTTTGTATCTGTTTCCCAATTTGTAGCAAACAATCTTTTTGATATATTTTTTAATCTTTGATAAATCTCACATCTGACAATAAGAATGCTTCATTGGTTGGTAAAATGGAGTCATCCAGGCTGAATTGAAACAGTGAAGTTTCATATCGAAATATGTGAATTTTCGCACACGTGATAGAAATGACTTATCAGCGTGATTTTTAAGGTTTTTTTTTTTTTTTTTTTTTTTTTTTTTAAGTTTTTAGACAATAATTGGTCAATCTCCCTACGCTCCTCAGTGCCACATCAACGCCCCCTAATTTTCTCCGGGTCTTTCACCACCACCTGAAAACCTAAAACGCCCACAAGATGGCATTATTGCCTACGTTGGGAACCTGTGATCTAACGTGTCGTCTAGGAATTCGCTTCAAAGTTAGGAGGTCCGTTCCAAAATAGCCCCAATGTTGCCATATAAAGGGCAGTTAATGTAACTAAACTAAACACCCGTACAACCAGCATAGTGGATCCATGAGATATCTGGATATCAGTACTTAATTCCCCACCTATCAGTAAATGTGAATGATTGAATACTGGAAAGGAGATATTTTCTCATTAGACACTAAAGTTCAGATGGGTTTCGAGAACTAGAAGATTTCATGAAAGCTCCGCTAAGATGCCTGAGCATACAGTTACTTAATATATATTATCTAAATGGGAGTATGTATAGTATATGTAATCTCTTAAGAGAATGGATTGTTAGGGCGATTTCCGAGGAAAAGTATGGAAATTTTCATATTTTTTAAAAAAGAAACTTGAATGTTCCAATGTTTTGAAATACTTGAATAAAAAAAATAAGGAAGAAGGGGGTTAATCCCCTTCTTCATAATTTCAATAAAATACATGATTTCAAAATGCAAGGAGAGAAGTTTAGTTTTTAACCATCAAAAAAATTACATTCACTTACAATATATGTTTATTTTTTTACACAGATGTTTCTAGAAGTAAAACCACATTTTAATAACATTGTTTTGGGTTTATTTTTAGACTGATTAAATGGTCTTTAACTGTGGATATTACTAGAAAATTACTTTAAACTTAAAAGTAACGAAATAAATATAGCTTTGAGTATGAAATAAAAAGATTTATGCGATAAAACAAATGAAATGCATTAATGACGACTTCAGTTTGATTTTTATTTACGAAGTTTTTGAAACCATATGAAATTTTAAAATTTCATTTTTTTACTTCAAAATATGCTGTTTAGACGTTTTTAAATTTCCTTTAACAACTTTTGATGAGTTTGAAAAAAAAACTGGATTTCTTTTTTAAAACATCATATCAATTTTTATCTTTAAGTATTTGTAAGAGTATTATTTAACATCAGCTTTTTAAGCTCTGTTCAAATCAAATTTTTATATAGAATGAGTGAAATGAATAAAGTTGTTCAAAATAATTATTCAAAATAATTTTAATAAAATATTAAAATTGCTTAATATTAGTATGAGTAATTATTCAGATGAAAAAGCTTATATTAATAGAAATCAGAATACTGAACAATGTCGTATTAACATTTCGTGTAAGTATCTTATGCACCCGGGTTCTAAATGAAAACTTGCGCACTAATTATCTCAACTTTTATATGCCTCTTTATTTGTCCCCTATTTTCTCTCATTTCATTTTTGAAAGAATATTCATAAATATTGTTTCACCAAATAGTTTTTTTTTTGGGGGGGGGGATAGCTTTAAGAGCATCTTTTAACCGCAATGGCTGCACTAACTTTATGAAATCAGTATCACTATAAGTAGTTTTAAAAAGTTATCAATTATAACTTGCATCCCCCAGCTTTGAGTTTGGAAAAATAATGCAAAATAGAAGAAAATTCCCAACATCATCACTTGAAGAGAGTTTTGGCAGTTTATCAGTATGATTGATAATTAAGTATTTTGCAGAGTTATTTGCAAATATAAACGTTCTAATACTTTTTTTCGTTGTGTTGATATACAGTTCATTATAACTGATTCATAAAAATAAATTAATAATAAGTACCAGCGTCCTGGCTTAGGAGTAGCGCATCTTCCCTGTGATCTGGGAATCCCGAATTCGAGTTTTGTTCGGACATTTTTTTTTCTTCCCTTGTGTTCTATCTGTGATCTGTGAGGATGAGCCCCACCTTCAG
>JAPMOQ010041702.1:0-10331 GCA_026543055.1 Argiope trifasciata
CCTATGAATTTGTTTAAAAGTAGATTCTGTGTTTACGTCAACTCAAAAACACAGCGAACTAGAAAAAAAAACTTCAGAATGCGGTTTCATTATCAAGGTTGTATATAGATATCAAATTTTGTACACATTCATTAAAAGAGAGAGTTAAGCTTTTCCAAAAAGGATCCTGAGTTTTTCTCAAACGTTTATGGAAACTACACATACTAGAGGCATGTTATGGAAATATATAAGAAAGTTGTGTAGAATATTCCAGATTTTATATGGATATAAATAAGCATTTTTAAATATTAATCAATAACAATAAAAGTAATTTTTATTCGTTTTCTTGTCATACCCATATAGGCAACAAATTGTAACTTCTCAAACTTATAGCCCTATTTCTAATCCTTCCAAAAAATTATAATCTCATTTTAAAAACAAGCAAAAATGGTCTCCTCGAAACTTTTTCGCATACTCTAATAAATGGATTGGTATTATTAGCCTCATCCTTTTTGCTAAAAATATTTAACAGTTAATAATGCTATTAACTACTAACTATTAATATTTGTATTTTTATTAATTATTATTAATAATAATTAATAAAGTTATAAGAAAGCCTATTAAAGTGCGCACTTTGGGATTGACCTTTGAAACATATGGCCAATATACAAATAACAAAATCCAAACACGTAATTTGAAAATCTTTCTTCAAACTTATTGCGATTCTGTGTGAAATTTTGATATCAATTATAATCACAAAATCACAGACCAATTTCATTTATTAAGTTTTTGTGTTATCTCACTTGCACGTTTGTGACACACCTACGACGATAAACCCTTTGACAAACTTTTCTCGAAATTTAAAGCTCATATTTAGTCAACTTTAGATGTTAAATCAGTGTACTAAATTTTATCTATATGGCTCTCTTTGACAGACGGACTTTCTCAATGAATTTCCTTCCAAATTTTATCGAAATTACAAATCTGGAGTAGACACCATATGTCAAATTTCATCCATCTAACATAAAGCGATTTTGAGTGATGAGCTATCATGTTCACAGACAGAGCAGACAAAACATAATTCCAAAAATGTGTTTTTCAGTTTTAGTGCGATTTGAAACCTAGAAAATTGTCGAAATCTCGAATTTGAATTGTTTTTTTTAACAATTACATTGAATTTTGAATACCTCGTGTACGAGAAAGCAAAAATAACACAATTCCCAAGCACCTCAAACTTTCTATGGATTTTTAATTGAATCAATAACAGTACAATTTCGAAATGGAGGGTGTCAACTAATTAGGTAATAAAAAAAGCAAGCAGCTACGGGGTTAATGAATTTTCTTTGAATATTTGTTATTTTGTAGTTCGCATTAAAATAAGGCATCGAGAAAACGACATAGTTACAAAAATATAATTGGCTGAAACAATTTTATCTTTTGTATTTACAATTGGCTGAAACACACAGCAAGAAAAACCGTAATCTAATTAGAGAATTTAGCTCTTAGCGCTCTGTAAATATTACGATACCTAACTATACATATGTGCAAGCATGCATTCTTTCTAATGTTAAGAGAGCTCAAAAATAATTATTAGTTTGTCATAATTCCTAAAAATAATGCGAGAGGTATTTCAGCTACACAGCTTCTATAATAATCATTATCCAACAAGAATTTGAAAATACTGCATCCTTCGAAATTGAGAATCTGGCTAGGCACGGCAGCGTCAAAGTTTAAACATTACAATGCCGATTGGAATGAGAACTATTAGCATGTTTCAGTTCATGAACTTTGTATTATCATAATATGAAAAGATTCCTTTTTAGTAATATACTGTAATGATTCAATTTTCAAGCTTCTCCCTCGGCATTTTATACTTAACTAAGCAAACATTTCTCTTTCATTTTAAATCCTCTAGGTATGGACAAAGCAACTACAAATTAGCGTAGCATAGAAATTTGAAAATCGCAACGCAATCTGAGATATCATATTCATCATCTAATTAGAGCTCAAGATTTGGATGTTAAAAAATAGCATTCAGCATTACATACAGATACGAGAGAAAATGTTTCTCAATGTACTGTATTTGGGTTTATTTGATGTTGCAGATAAATAGGATTAGAAATTCCCCTGCTGTGCAGATAAAATTGAAGAAATTATTAGTAATTAGGATGATAAAAAAAGAGAAAGAAATTCTTTCTATCCAAAAGAGACAAGAATATGCAACAAGTTATGTTAGTAAGGAATTCGTAAATCAAAAAATAGCTCTTAGCATTACATAACAATACAAGGGATGAAATGTATCTCGATGTTACTGTATGTGGGTTTATTTGCAGTTACAGATAAATAACGATTCAAAATTACCTTGTTGTGTAGATAAAATTAAAGAAATTATTAGTGATTAGGACAATAAAAAAATTATTTCTATCCAAAAGAGACAGGAATCTGCAACAAGTTATGTTTGAAAGGAATTCGTAAATCAGCAAAAGTCCTTTTTGTTTACAGAAAATAAAAGATATACTCTCTGTCGGCGCTCATTCACAGGAGATATAAATTTTAACAGGCAAATTCTTTTTTGGGAACAACTGAAGAAATAAAATAAAAATTTTACTTCCATTTAAGGGGATTATCGTTATGCTGCTGTTAAATGTTAGATTTTTATTTTACATAGTTTGCGATATATAATTTATTTCACTGCATGTTCGAGTGAAATATTATCACAAGAACTTGTTATCCGCGTTTTTATGAATAAAATTAGTGAAGAATATAAAATTAGGATCATATAAATGCCAATTCTCGTTTGAGAGCTTAAAACTTAATTTATTTTCATAGGATTGTTGGTTCTCTTAAGGAAATTATATTCGGTGTTTTCTTTCTGACTTTTGAATATGACTTACAAAGAAAATATCGTTTACTAACCTCTTAAATTGTGAACTTATTTAAACTCTTAATTAGATTAATTTATTACCTGAATTATTTATTAAATTACCCAAAATATTAAAATTCTACAAGATTTACTACTATTTATTTATTTATACTTCTCAATCCTAAGGCTTACGTAGCTTAAATACGGATTAAATATAAAAAATTCATTAATTTGATAACGAATCTGAGCCATTATTTCGGTACAAGAGGTTAAAGAGGCTTTGTAAAAATAATAAACAAACGACGAACATTTTTTTGTCAAACTCCAATGGCCAGTAACAAAGAAAAGAGTAGAATAAAGAACAAAATGAATTCATTATCAAAAGTAATTTACAGACATGGTTAATTTTAGGCATAATCTCTGTGAAGATTTAGGCCTTTGTCATATCAGTGGATCAGGTTGGCGCAGTATGGCTAGATATGGCTTTTGCGCCATAAAGCACAAAAAACACCTGTGTAGATCAGATTTTTTATCCCTTTTCAAATGACTTTGCCACTAGTGACATGAGGTGGGCCTTAACGCTGATTTAAAGCTGCTCTTTGGTCTGGGCAATTTTTGAGTATTGTTTAAAAGAAAGAATATGGATCAGGAAGATCTAAATAACCACCTCCCAATTTCTTAATTTTGGCATGCTAGTTGTCAATCTCGTTACCTGGGATTCAGTATCCTCCATTTCTTTCGGACCCCTAATCAGTTAGTTGAATAATCTTCAGAGAAAGACTTGCGTCCTATTCTCTTTTCATAGAGAAAGTGGCTTTGAGCCGAATGATTTTCATCTCTTCCCTGAATTAATGTACTAGATTCGAGAACAAAGTTTTCAAATTAACGATAAACTCTAAAGAAAGGTTGAGGCTCATCACATATGACTGGGGGATTGGGAACCTAATCTGCAGACATGGCAAATGCCTGAATCTTCAAGACAATTTTGTCGTAAAGTAAGCATGCTTGCTCATAAATAAATTTATTTTATTTTCTATTCTTGTCCTCATTTTATGGATCATCGGAGGTTGAGAAAATGCCCTCATGTTATGCATGCTACACATGAGAATACACAACAAATTGAAGTGTTCTGGATCATTTTTTATCTTCTTTGCAACATCTCCGCATATTATTTGTAGTTAAGATACATCTTTACATAAATCATTTGTTACAATTAAATATTTTTTCCTCTTTCATGTCGTGATTATGGAAGATTAACGGACAGAAATTTTAAGAAGATACAGATAAGAACAAAAACTAAGTGGAGGTAGGACGAAGTTTTAGTAATCAAGGTTGATTAGTTTAATACATTAGATCGTATCTCTTTACGAAGATAGATGAATTATTCGTGTACATTCCTCGTCCTTGGGATACAAAGTCAGACGAGAACGGCAGCTGAGGTCGATGTCTGAGTAGATACTCAGCTTCTAAAACCTTCGCAGGCACTATTTTGAGAACGTTTGGTTTATTATAAAAAAAAAGATTCAAATACACTGCAAATCTTCGGTAGAATCGGGTTTTGAACCTGAAAGACCAACAAAGACACAGTTCTGTCCAAAAGAGCGGTAAGGCTCAAAGTTAATCAATGAGCCTCTAATTTTGAACCTACCATCAAGCTAGGTCCTTTTCACAACTGTGAACAAATAGAAGGCACGAACTCAGTCCAAGACTTGATCCACAAAGAAATCCAAAATCACTTTGAACAATGAGGCAATCGAGAGTTTGTTACATGGCAACTCAATGAGACATTGATTATACACCAACACAATGTTAAAATAAAATATTGGAAGATGAAAGCCGAGCTGAACAATGATTCAAATTCTATAATTACATTTAGAAATAGAAATAATTGAATACAAGTAGAATAATGAGGAGACTTAACTAGAAATTAATTACTGAAAACTGTTTGGTATTTTAGGAATCGCAGTGTACTGCCTCCAAAAGAGTGGATAGACAAAGCTAGAATTTACACATTCTAATAAACTTGATTTGAATAATAACTTCCAAGAATGTGTAAAAATATTTTTTCTGTCTCTGAAAGGGAAAAGTTGAAGAATTTCTAATGTTCAAGAAGATTAAAGCGTCAATTCTTAACTAGATTAAGAACAAAAATTATACTATGTGTTATCACAAAAAATAACTTATATATGAAGACAGAATTTAAACAGGTTCTTAGACATAGAAATGAGTGAACCTGTAATGAACCTATTTTTTATCATTTATTATTTTCAATTAAAAGATTTTTTTTAAAAATGAAAAAAAGAAAGAGTAATGATTATTTTAAATAACCCTCTATTCCATTATTCACTTGCGTCCAATAATAACCAATTTTTAAGCGGATTGAGTTAAAAAGCTGTTCCAGTAATATTTCCTTTTGGGTGCATTTATGGATGAATTACAAAGTTACAAAGATGTCGAAGACTATAAGACTAGTGTGGTGATATCTTAATAAGACAGATAACATCTACGGGACATGAGCCTGCTTTTGTCCTGTGGCTATGTTACTGGGTTTCAGACCCACATGTTCCGGGTTCTATTCTGAGCACATCTCACCTCCCACAATGGTGGCTTCGAACAATGAACCTTCAATCTTCACGCAACTAATGTGGCGCCATCTACCCTCAACCAAAGTCGTCAGACTCACTTGACGCAACAGTTCACGCACGCTCGCCAAAACGCTTGGCGTGACTAAAAAGCTCTCCGCTCGCCAAAAACAAAGATGGGTACGGTGCATTTAGACACAACAGCTACACACAGCAACCTCTCATTCAACAAACCAATTCATCACCACTCAACAACAACGCATATCGTTCGTCAACTCACTAGAGGGCGAGTCTGTGGAGATATCTTAATAAGACAGATAACATCTACGGAACATGAGCATGCTTTTGTCCTGTGGCTTTGTTACTGGCTTTCAGACCCAAAGGTCCCAGGTTCTATTCTGAGCCAACACCATTTCACCTCCTACACTAGTAAAAGAAAAGAGTTTCAGTATTTGCATTTTGTCTACATACGTCAATAGATGGCAACGCGACATAATTCTTTTACAGAATGTCAAAGACAAATAGCATTCGCTGGATAAAGATTTTAACATGCAATTTAAAGAAAGCCAGAATAATAGCCTAAAAACATTATCATGCTGAAAAAAAGAGGAAAAATCTGCTTCGAAGTTTGATGTCCAAAGGAAGCATTTTTTGTATAATTATTATCATAAATAACAGCAAAAGTACACAACTAAAAAGTTTCATGAAACAATCGAATTGTTCTGAATTTCATTTTTTAAAAATCTTGCACTTTGTGTTAAAAATTAATTTTGAAAAATGTATTAAAATTAAAGAAAAAATGTGTGTATAATAAAAACATTTCATTGAAAAACTGATTTTTTTTTTTTATTTAAAGTACTGTGAAGATAGTTTATGTTCCGTTACAGATTTTAAACTTATTGAGGGGAAAACTTTAAAATAAACGCTGAAATAAAAATTATAAAAATTATCATTAACATTTATATGAATAAAGTCCTATTTTAATTAATTAGAAATTTTGTCATAGTTTTAAAAGACTGGCTTATTACTCCCCAACAAGCAACTATACATATAACGAATTTGAGAGTTTCGAGTCCAATAGACCACTGTATTCTGTCCATAACGATTATTACATCAAACAGTTAGCTGATAATATGCTAGACTAAAAATAATACCTTGTTGTTAAAGTAGATATTTGAGCGTGGATTTTAAAATAATTAAATTTTACAGCATCTATTATTTTTACTTTACAGTTAATTTTGACTCATCTCAATAATTTTCCTTTCGCCCCCCCCTTTTTTTTCAATAAAAGAAGAAGCTAGTTAGATCCTTTTCTAGTCTTCATGAAAAAGACTTTTCTTGTGTCTACTACTTAGATAAGCTTAAGTATATTTTAAAAATTTAATGAAAAGTAGTGGAAACATTTCAAAATCTTCTTTCTTATGAACAAAATTTCTTGTTAAACATTTTCTTTTTAGATCGAAAAATACCTTTGGTTAGATTGGATGAGATGATGACTTTTTATAATAAATAAATAAATAAAATAAGCAGATAAAAAATTGAATTTGAAATATTAAATATATGAATCATGAAATAAATTTAATTTACAGATTTTTTTTCTCTTTCATGGCATCCAATTACAAACTTTCCTGGAATTGATTCACGATTTTTTGTCTGTTTTTACTGTATACTAAGACAAATTCATACATTATTTTTCATATCAAATAACTTTTGCTCGCTTTCTAATGTGCTCCCAAAAAATTTCTTGGATTCAAATCAATTTCTTGTAATATATTTATTATTCCATACATTTTTTTAAACCTATTTACAGGACATAAAGCATGACATCTTTTTCAACAAGATTTTATTGTCAAGGCAAATGAGTTTCTGATTTTTAAAAATTTAAAATCATTTCATTCCCTGAAATATCTTCAGTATGTTGATAAGCAGTATGGATGAGTTCGCTTTAGGACAGATGCATCGCTTCAACAATCTATTTTCCCTGCCACTTGCTTTACACTTAACCTTGTACACAGAAAAGTAATTCGATGCATATTAGTTCGCTTAAGACAAGGACTTGTTCATTGCTTCAAATATATGTATATATCTGAATTATTCTTCTCGTCTTATCATTTTGTATCTATTTTTAATAATCAAAATTATAAACAAATAAATAAAACTTCAAAAAGATGCACTTTCTTGAATGGTGATTAAAGGCACCATACGAGTGCAAAGGGTTTAAAATAAGCAGTGTTTCTTTTCAGCTACTGAGCAAGGGATAGATAGAAGATAAATACCCTGGCGTCAGTCTTTGGTGGAACTTTGAAGATTATAAATTATTTCACGTTTATAAAACCTTAACATACAAGTGAACGTAAAATGGGACTGTGTATGAAAATAACACTAACTGGGTTTCATTTATAGCATAAATAACTACCCTTCCCTAGCATCCAGTGTAATCCGCATTACCCATTCGACATGAAAATTAAAACAAACATTGTAGGAACTGAAATAAAATTCCTTTCTATAACTAAATATGTTTTCAAACAAAATAGTACCATTGATAGAGACCCTTTTATGAAAGAAAGTAAAAGGAAAGGTGATTTTTTTTTAAATATAAAAAATGTACCTGTAAAGAATCGTTTGATGAATTGATTTTGTGAAACATGTTAAACAAGGAATAACTACCTTTTATGCAGATATATTATGTCTTTTTTATGTCACAGTATCTTGTAACCTGAAAATAGTTGATAGTATCATTACTTCATTTTTTTAGTCGAACACCTTATACTCTTAATTTTGTCTAAATTTCACATTTGTCAATACTAAGCAGCATTGAGATCTGTATCATTGCAAATCAGTTCAAAAGCTCTAACATAAAAAAATGAAAATATAAAAAATACTTACAATTCCATCGAATGAATATTTTAACCCAGGAGTTACAAGGAACTCGAAATATGGTGGAGCACATTGGTATTGAATATATATCAGTGACGTTCTTTTGCCAAATCCTTATCATCATCAATTTAGAAAAAAAAATTCAAAATTAAAAAAATCTGATTCTCAAATATATAAGTAATATTCATCTTTGTGGCATCTAACTATATTTCACAATAATCAGTATCATAAATCTGCAGGCAAATTGTCATAATAAATAATCAAATAGAAAATGAAGAATTGTTATTTACGAATTCTTACAAATAGATCTTACAGTTCTTGTATTTTGGCATTACAATAAAAAAAAACTGGTTGCTAAAATATATAAAATATAAAAATCTGCTAGAATATTGGCTGTCATCTAGTGGTTAGTAGAAATAATAAGAATAATTCAGGGGGGTGAGGAATGCAAAATCTTCTATTACTTGAGCTTCACTCGGGATGGGTCAAATTACCATGATATGTATGCTCGAATCCAAATCAAGCAAAGCCATAAAGGGGCTCAATCTTTCGTAAGACAAACATCCTCCTTCTGCTCGAGGATGGCATTTTAAAGACAGTTTGCCAACTCAGATGTCTCCCACGTCATCCAAATAAAGAATCCCATCTGAAAATAGCTCCCGTATTGCTTCAAAATTTATACATCTATGGAACTAAACTGATTTCTTTATACATGTTTTTTCAATGCATTTCTTCATACGAGTTGCTTCAGTTGTCGTCCTCGTCATCTGACCGTGGTTCAAAATTACGAGGTCCGTCCCAAAATAGCCCTCGTGTTGCTTTAAACGGGACGTTAATATAACTGAACTGAACTGAACTCATACGAGTTGATTCGAAATCGAAAATACTTGAACTCTGTAAAAGTGGAAGAGGCGGCTGTAGTCCTACAGCATTTATACATCTGCCACTTCTCACTTCCAAATTGTAAATAATCTGACGTGAAAACTCTCTTATATTTTTTAAGCTGATAAATAAATGTGTATTGAAATGTTTTCTTCGATTCAAAATTACGCTGTTTATCGATTCTGGTCATTACCGCATGAATAAATGCTGATGCATCAAACATGGTGAAAATAGAAGGAAACTAATAAAATTAAATTATTAAGTTTTAAATCTTACAACTTTGTCATTTTTAAATATTATGCTTATGCAATTAAATCTTTTTCAAAATGTTTTTATATATTGTTGTTTCAGCATGAAGATTACAAAAATATTCATTGCAGGTGGCAACGAAAAAAAAGAATTAAATAGATTGATTTGTAATAAACACATTTCATTTCCAATTAATAATAATTTTATTATCGTTAGATGGCGGCAGAGAATGAAAGACGTTTTAAAATAAAATTATTTTTCTTAATAAACTGTTTGTACCCTTAGCGTTATAGTAGTGTCTGGTCAAATTTTAAACCCTACGCATTCAAATTTCTTTTTAAAAAATGTTTACATATTATTATAATGCCAGCTGGATAGCAAAAATATTCACTGCAGGTAACGATGAGCAAAGAAAATGAATTAGATATACTTATTTTAAACACACTCCTTTTCTAATAGATAACGCGTTTAAATCCCAATAGATGGCGGCATGGAATAGAAGACGATTTAATGTAAAATTATTTTTCATGATAAGCTTTTTAATGTCTTATCTTTAGTTACTGCAGTGTCTGGTGAATTAAAATTTTATCTAATTTAGTTAAGAAGAAAAATAAGAATCATTAATGTATGTTATGGAAAAAAAAAACACTTTTTATACTATTCTATCAGAGTATTTTCACTTCAGTTGCATAGGGATGTTGGAACACAAATTTCTTGCGCGAGGACTTAATAGTAGAATTTCTGACTATAATGCAAAACATGGGAAAAAAGGTCACTAATTATATTTCCAACCCGTATGACAGAATATATTGAAAGTTATGAAATCGAAAGGATTATTGATATCTGACTGAGCCCTTTTTGTTCCCTCTGTCCTAATAGTGAAGTTAATATTAAAAAAA
>JAPMOQ010041720.1:0-46744 GCA_026543055.1 Argiope trifasciata
TCAGACATTATTTGTTTTATTATGTAAGAATCCTTCTGCTCTATTACCTTCTTTCGGCTCTCAGAAAGCCCCATTATGCCTTTTTCCAAAATTGTTTTGTTTTGGACAAAAACTAATTCTAGAGATGGTATTTTATTTCTCTGAGAGATTTAAAGCGATTATAGAGAAGAGAATTTCTTAAGGACAGAAATAAGTAATAATCAGGTGGAGCGAGATCTGGTGAGTATCTAGGATGCGGTAAAACACCCCCAATTAAACTGTAAGAGCTTCTCTTACACGACTAATGCAATATGTAGTCTCGCGTTGTCATGATGAAAGGCAACGATTCGCCGGATCATTAATTCAGGTAGATATTTTGCTATGGCAGCTATCAGTTGATGACAATATTTCGTAGAATTTATTGTTTAGACTTTAGAAAGGAACTGGAACTCGTAGAAAATTCTGATTTTTCAATCCCATCAAATAGACAAAAGACAAAAGAACTTTTTTTGGTTTGTAGTCCCGGCTTGAAGTGTATTGGAGCTCTAGTTCGACTGAAATCGATGACATAGACGGCTAATAAACAAATCTGCACAAGCTGAGCCATATAAAGCAATTCATAGCACAATGAGAAAAAAAACTTTTAAGCCATCCTAATAAATAGAAATTTTTAAAGTTATTATTGTTGAGATACTTTTTTGATATAATTTTGTAAGTAAGCAAACCAAAAAGGTTACATTTGTGTGTGTGTGTGTGTGTGTGTGTGTGTGTGTGTGTGTGTGTGTGTGTGTGTGTGTGTGTGTGTGGGAGTGAGAGAGAGAGGTAGGGAGGGAGATAGTGATAGAATGTATATCTGCTCTTAATGTAAAATCACCTGTTATTTATAAAAAAAATAGAATTAATAATATTTAATTTCATTGCACAATGCTGAATAAAATGTGAAGTCAAATATATTCGGGAATTTTTTTGGGGAAGCGGAACACTTACTAAAGATATTATGTAAATAGTTTCCAATAATGAAATATACTAGTTTCCAAGCTTGAAGGACAGTTAAAAATTCTAAATTGAAATATTTTTATTTGTCTCACCTAATCTCATAAATTCTTCCTATCATAATTAAATTAGTAACCAACACGCCTCCGCATAAGGCATACGCGCTGTACTCAAAAGTATTTGATATTTGGAAGAAGGCACAAATATGCCAGACATGTTACGTTGATACAAATATTAAGCATATTTTAATTGAATGCCTTTCTTACCATTTCCCTCGCAGTCAGCATTTTTAATAAATCATCCGTAACTCTAAACGACTTGGAGGGTGAGAAATTCCAAAAAAATATTTTTACTTTTTTAAAAGCGATTCATCCTCTTACTTGCATCTAGCTGCTTTTCAATCCTTTAATGTCTTTTAGTGCTTCCTTAGGGAATTCGCAATTTTAATTTTTTTTAATTATTTTATTTCTGTGATTCATATATTATAAAACTTTATTAGCTGATTGCTATACCGCTTATATTTTTTGCATTTTTTCTCAACTGGTGTTAATTTATAATTTATTGGTTGGGTTCATATTAATGTGATCTTAATTTAAACCATATGACTGGGGCAGTATGGCCTCACATGGCTCTTAAGCCAATAAACCTTATATACATTCCTACCTACCATGATTAAATTGATTCTAAACATACAGATGGTTATCAAAATAAGGAAGACCTATGAATAAAAGAGACATTTTTGCATGCCCTTCACAAGCATTAAAATATAATAATAGCCATCAGGGTTTTTTCATAAATAGCAACATATAAATTCTGGTAACTTTGTTAAAATTCGGTAGTTTTTTTTTCTTGTTTTTTTTCAAAAATGTAAATTGTTGGACCTCTTAGATTTTCAAAGATGCCAAATTGTAGGAACCCGTTTAGTTGGAGCAAGTGGGATGAAAAGATCCCAACTTCTAGACGTTTCTAGAGATGTGTCGAAAGCCCTGATAGCATACAAATAACGTGGTTAAACAAGCTCTGCAAAGCAAAATAGTGGGCGAAAAGAAAAGCTCAGTGAAAGAGACCGACGGATTGCAATGTCTAAAAAGAGAGTTGTAGCAAAAATGACCACAGAGTGATTCTCCAATATCAGTGATTATAGTTAGAAGGCACCTTTATAAACAGAACATTTATGGCAAAGCAACAATTCCCTAGCCACTTGTCATAGATGTTAATATTAACGTCGTCTAAAATGGTGCTACACTCACAAAATCTGGTTCGATCGAAATGTGGAAGAAAGTAATATAGTATAACGAATCGTGTTTCACACTTTTCCCACCAAAAGGCAGCCATGTCATAGTCTTATGCTGGACCAATCGCAACCCTGAAAGGAAAGATCACTGGAGAGAAGCATAGAGAACTTTTAGCTGGCCAGATCCATCCTATAACGCAAACTTTGTTTCCTAAAAGAGAGGAGATTTTCCAGTATGATAATGCACCTATCCATACAGTGAGATTTATCCATTCATGGTTTGATAAACACGAGGAGGAAGTTAAGCGTTTGTCTAAGCTCACACAGACACCCGACTTCAATATAATTGAGCCATTATGGTCTAATTTATAACGTTCAATATGGAATCGATATTCTCCACTGTCAAATCTCACAGAACGTTAGCGATATATTCGGGAAGCATACTACAATATTCCTCTAAACACTATTGAAATATGAATTGATTGCTACGCGAATCCAAACTGTATTACGTGGCAAATACCTTCCTACGTCATACTAAAAAAGAATTCGTTATTAATCGAAGGTGTTTTCACTATTTTGATGACCAATTGCATTAGTATTCAAACATAATCATTCTAGTAGGAAAATAAAAATATAAACTGGTACTGAAATGATTAAAAAAGATAATGATGTAGAATCTCACACAGAAAGCTGGAAATTCATAGATGAAGGGCAATATCGCGTCATTAATTGGTTGGACTTCTGTCAGATAGTCCAATCAAATAAAGAAATCAAAATGAAAAAATGTTTAATCATGCATATAATCAACAAAAAAATAATATATAATTAAAATATTTAAAAAAATTTAATATAATCCTGTTAGTTATATTTCTCTAAAAACTAAAATTATGAATTTTATTTTATAAAAATATTCCTGTGATGATATCATGATCGTAAATAATTTCTTATGAAACATATTTTGCTATCAAACTATGATTGTTCTGAATTTTTTTTTATCTTGAGTTTCATATTATTTTGCTCATTGGTTTTTCAGATAAACTTTTAGAAAAGCTGAGTAAGTATTTTAAACTGATTAATCTAATATGCAGTAATAAGAACAATCTAATGAAAATCTAATATAAATTATAAGAAAAATCTAATGAAAATTTAACATACAATAATAATATTAGATATTCATATAATTGGATATTAGCTTTCCTTAAAATCTCAAGTAATCTCAAACTTATTATCAAGTAATCTCTAAATTATTTTAAGATGTCTTAAATAAAAAATCGTATTGGAATATTAAAGAAACATTTTATTTAAAGAAATATATAATTAGATAACTATTAATACTAAAAAAGTTTCTTAAGAACTTCAAAAGATAATTTCAAATTTGTCAATTTAATTTCATCATAAAGACCCTGAACGTTAAAATTTCAATAAAAGTAGTATATCCATAATGTTTTTAAATTATTTGCACATCAATATATTTTTTCACTCTTTTATTCCAAAATCTTATTTTTTAGCTAAAATATTACAAGAATGGAGTAAGTATCAATATAAATAATACAAATAGTTTGTAAATATTTTATATTAACAAATTCCAAATAAATTATTTATTAATATCAATATAAAAAATATTTTTCGATCTAACTGCTTCATAGAATTTCAACGGTTATCATTGCTCTGTCAATATCGTTTCTCTAGAACTTACTGTTTTTTCCCTAATCGCGTAAAATATACGTATTTAATAAAAATTTCGATTATATTTTTACATTTTAGTAATCGTAACGTACATTGTAATTTAGTAATCATAATTTTAACAATTTAGTTGTTATACGTTATTGAAAAATTTATACAATAACATATAACTGCTAAATCATTAAAAACTTCACTTTTTATCCGAAAAAAGTTTGCATTGATTTAGATATTATTCATTGATTTATGGGATGATTAAATTTGCCTAAAAAGACATTGCTTTTAAAATACAAAAAAAAGGATTTATTTATAAACAAAACACAAATATAAAAAAAATTTAACGCAGAGATTAAACATACTTTATTTAAAAATATTAGAACATACCTGACGTATTTAAAAATAAATATCAGAAAACATCGCTCAAGAAAAACAAAATCAATTTCAACTCTTTGTCAATATTTAAAAGCTAGTAACTAAGTTATAATTTTTGGCAATCGCTCTTTGACTCAGAATTTTGTTACGCACGACAAATTCATATATTTACTGCGATTTTCTAACAAAATTCAAAAATTTCATTTTGAAGAAAAAATATTCTAATATCGCCAGACATTTTCTTCTGATTGCAAACTTCACCAAACTGAATGTAATGGAATATAAATTTTCATTTACCCAATTAAATTCACCTAGAATTAAAACTTATATTTTAAAATATTAGAATAATTTACAAATAGCATTATTAAAATCAGGTATGACAAAAAAATTCGTAACAATTTTCATCAGTACCGTATTTATTGACAGACATTAAATGTAATTCAGTTATAAAGTAGTTAAAGTAATTTTTCCAAATAGAAAAAAAATATCGATAGCATATCCAATAGAAATATCGATTTTGAAACTAACCATTAAACTACGATTAGAGCGAATGTTCTCTATATAGGTTCATTTATACCTATTTTAATTATATATAGTTAAAGAATTAAAATATATTTATTTGATGTTGAGTCATTTCTGTTAGATTTCCGGATAAATTAATCCGAAATTAGCAAAGCTGTGCTGTGGAATTTATTGTCGAGGAAGAATGATAAAAGCAGTTTTCATAAAAGTTCATATTTATTTAAGTAAAAGTCAACAGGCTCATTCTTAAGGTGGGTTCACACGAGGCATTTTATTGTCCGCAAACATTGTCTCTCTGCTGTTGTCCGGGCATTGTCCCCGTGTGAACACTTGAGACAACGCGGACAACGTTTTCCCGACGGGACAATCATTTGCCATTGTCCCGTTGTGATCACGTGATTTTCCGAAAGTAGGCGGGATCTTCTATTGCGGACAATAATAAGCCTCGTCTGAACCCACCTTTAGAGCAAAAAGAAAAGTAATAATACGTTAAATCTCAAAATAAATTAATATTACCACATACTGTGAATAAACTTTTACAGATTCGAATTCGACCATTCAATCTAAAAACGCAGCGATTCATCTTAAAAATTCCTAAAAGGCAAGCCAACCGCATGGTCTTATATCATCCGAGCCTCATTCTAACATCAAAACCCACAGATTTTAATTCCACACGTATTTATACTAGTTAAGTATGCGTAAATTGCATAATAAGTGCCGCCAACAACAAATCACTAAACTTTGAAAAGCCGGATTCGAATCTTTCAGTTTTGTTTACATGAGATCATGGACTGGAAGTGGAAAAACCCAAAGACTGACTCAAAAGTTCGGATCATTGTCTAACAATTTCATAATAATTTATTTATCTATTTCCTATTTCACTAAAATCAGATAAATTGAATGCTAAATATTTTATGTTTAAAATTTTGTTTCAGCTAAAAAGATAAAAGCAGAAAGTAAGTTCATATATTTCACATTCTGGGGCTTTTACTCATTATAGCATCCAATACTTGTTCGGCGGGAATATTTGTTGAGTTCAATTTCATTCAAATCTCTTATACATTGGTATTTACAGCTTCCCTGTCGAAGAATTTTTCAAACTATAAAATAATATAGAAACTTAAGTATCCCTATTTTCAAAGCCTCCCACCTATTCAAATAATTATGAACCTATTTAATGAAATCCAAATGGAAAATATAATAATCTTATGTAATTGCTTCATATCGAGTTATAGCCTCGTTTTGATAGTTATTATTACTTTGTAAATTAAAGAAAGTGATTTATCAAATTTCAAGAAAAAGAATCGACCATTTATTCATTTGAATATAATGTTTAGGCCTCTTATAGTAAATAACAATTGTTTTACAGCATTTTATTAAAATTCAGAATCTTTTTCTCATTATATTAAAGTTATCCTGAATTTTTTCGCATTCTAAGTCCACGAATAATCTTAGTTTACTTTATTTATAAATGTAAATATTTTCTCTTTTAATTTTTCCTCACACCCATTTTGTCTGAATAAACACATCTGGACGAATGCGCAGAAAAAGTACGAAAGTTTTTCGAATTCGTGAATGAACAGTAGTGATGTTTTTGGTGTTATTTTCATACTCTTTTCCTTCTTTTCAGATGCCAAGCAACATAAAGGTCTTTTATCTTCTAATTAAAGAATACGGATTGAACAGAATTAATTAATAAAAATATTTGTGTTCCAAGCCCTGATTTATTTTTATAATTCATTTTCCTTTTCATTTCTAAATACTATATGTAATCTTTAGTATGCATTTCATTTATAATGATTTGTACCGGATGTAAAAGAAATATTAAATATTTCTCTCGTTTATAATTTTGCATTCTTTTGTGTCTTTTTTTTTGTCATAATTAACACAAAAAGGAATTTTTATTTGAGGTTAGTTTGTGGTTTTTATAACAATGTATGTTGTTTGACTTATGTCACTTTACAAGCCCCAAGCCCGTCGACAATTATGTGTCAATAATTTAGGCCCAGTGAGCCTCTCTTGTTTTTTCAATAGCGCCAACTAGAATGAAATATACAATTTAGCAGCGTCATGCGTCACATTCGCTTGCACAACACTTTTTACAGGGGTGGGGGGACACATTCACACACCTCACAGATAGAACCCAGAACAACCATGCCCGAACCGGCTCTACCAGATTGCGGAGAAGACGTTCTATCCCTATGCTAAATTGCCGGTATTTTGTAATCTTACCTATTACCAGTAATATTAACGTAATCGTCACTCGTTTTTTTTTTTTCTGCAAGAAATGAAAGAATTAATTTTTAATTCTGTTTCCTCATGACTTTAGCCAAAAAATTTGATTCAGAAAATTATTATATTGAGAGGAGGGCACACGATCATTAAGACCATTGCACAAACATTTTTACAACATGATTTTCGCATATTATGCAAATCTTTCGCTTATTCAAGGAGCAGATGGTCCTAAAGGAATCACTTCTCGATCATAAAATATGCTAGCATCTGCTTTAACACTAGCTCGGATGCCAGAATCGTGATTTAATCATTTGAATATTTAGCTCATTCAGTCGGATGTCCAGTTCTGGCGACACAATTTTAACGACATAACGGCTTTTTACTCGGTTGCGTTTTTGATCACACTGAAGTGATTGGATCAATAAATCATATGATCATGATTTATGGGTTACAGCATGCGCCCACTTTTCTAAGTATAAAATAAAATAATATAAAAAATTATTTCGCACCCTAACATTTCTCGCACGAGCGCTTATTCATTAGTGAAGCAGTTCCAATCTACTGTAAAATAATCTTAACAACATAAGGACAGCAGTCAGACAAAATGTTATTTAAATAATAAATTAAATGGAATTGAAACGCACATGTATGCAATGGTATTGTGACGGAAAGAGACAGGATTATAGGTACAATCTTGAAAGGCGGTATGATGACAAAACATCGCTGCTTTAATGGTCCTATTTAATTTCTCTTTACACGTAGTAAAGAGGAAGTATAGTAAACATCAAAAAAATTCGCCAAACTCGAAATTTTGACGACTCTCCATGTTAGGCCTCTCCTATATTTAAGAAACATAATTCAAATATGTTTTGCGTTAGACAGTTGAAAATCGGTATACTTTCATTACACCATATTTGTGAATTTTTAGTAAATTTTCAGAAAAATTGGTTCGAAGGAAATCTATATGTTCGGTTGTTCGAATAATGAAAAGACCTAGATCTATAAAATTCGGTATTAGGATTTAACATCTATAAACAATCTTCAAATTTTAAGTCAAACCCAAGGACGGATGATTAACTGTCTGTATAAAAGCGATAATTCAAAAACTCTTTAACTAAAGCATATCAAATTTTGTACAGGATTTTGTGATTACCTGAACAGATTTTATTCTATTAGGTTGAGAAAAATATGATTAAGGTAATCGACTATATTAAAAACACTGGTTTTTGATCACATCAGGGAAAACATTTTTTAATTCTTATTTTTTCTAGTTCAGACTTTCCTCTTTCCAAAACAGTTTATATTTTTTAGGAAAAGGTAAGCCTGATCTATCTACTAGGGTCACCTATTTTTCAATTAAAATTTGTCTTTTGATTTCAATTTTCTCAAAGCTTTGTTCATCAATATTTTGCACCGTTAACATGATATTTCAAAAACTAATAGAAGTATTCCCGTAAAAATTTCAGCGTGTGTTTTAAATAATAGGGTCAATGAAATGAACCAAAAATTTTATTGCAAGTGAAATGCTTTTTTCATTTATAGGTGTTTTTAGGGAAATTAAATTGTAAATTTAAGGATAAAATGCATGCATATGTATATTTTTACCCATAACTTCTTTGCATCTCAGAATTTTTCTTAGATTTTGGTTCATTTCATTCCTTATTATATTCAATAAATTGTGTGCAAAGAAAAACAAGATTGCTGCATTGCAATTTTGTGTAGAGTGTTAACCGTTTTTATTAAACTTGATAATAATTTACTACAATATTTCCTGTTTCTCAAAATATATTATATTTTCAAATAATTGTTTTGTATTTACAGTATTTTGCATCATAATTGCCAACATATCTAAAAACCATAATTTTAAATAGTTTTTTAAAAATCCAATTTTTAAAAAAAAATTTCTTAGAACGTAGTCGGATACCTTAAAACTAAAATTCGATTTTTCGGATACTATTAAAGCAAACCCGGGATTAATCTCCAAATAACTCACTAATGATTATACGACATATTCAGTAAAATTGCCATATTCAAGCCAAAGGTATTTCGTAAATACTGTACGTCAATATTATTCAAGATGCGCTCTGGGATAGCATTTTTATTAGGATATACTTGAGAAAATTTTGGAAAGACCACTTCCACTAATTTAAACTAGATATGTGATACAGCCAGAAAAGGATGGTATCTATATAGCCTATAGTTAGTGATGATTATTATGCGGGGATGTCTTGTTCTCATTACAACACTGCGTTTGTAAATACAATGATTAGCCAGCAGGAATTGCCTCCTCGAAACAATCTCACATACTCACCAATTAAATTCTTATCCCTCCGCATAAAATTATGGATCCTGGATAAGGGTGGAAATGACTTGCATGGTATTAATGAACAATAATTACGAAATATAGATCTTTCACAAGAATCTTTCATTTTTATAGAATTTATCATGGGGATATGCCTTTTAAACACTGTTTTTACAATAAGATAAAGCAGAATTTGCACGAACAGTTACAGTCATGAGATAACATACCAAATTTCGTTAAGATATTCGAACACGTTAAAAGCAAAAACCTTTTTGGATAAACCAGTCTTTGAGGTATACAAAACAGGTCTACTTTTATCTCTACGTTAAATAGAAGCCAAGATATTAATATTTTCGTAATTATTCAGTAAATCGCAAATGGATATTTAAATAACTGGAAGTACCGATTTAATGGACCAAAAACATGTTAAAAATTTGTATAAACACAAATTTAGTTTCAAATACGAAAAATGTTTTGCACAGAAAAATACAAAATATAAGTGAGAGTTTTAAAGGTGTTATTTGGAAATTTCTGCCTGAAGATGTCATTGTTGAGCTCTGAGCCCTCAGGTATTCGGAGTTGAGCTCTGAACCCTCATTGGGGGTATTTATGTCTATAATACGTTTTAAAGAAGGTTTTATAGGATAAATGATTGTCCTTAAGGTTGTTGAGGTGTGCAAAGGACAGAAAGAAATAATGCAATTCTTAATGCAAATTCAGTTGGAAAATTTGCTGAGCTCCACAAAGACATAATACATGAATTTAAGCAACATTCACTGCCAAATGCAAAAATCGACAGAAAAAAAATAATTAAAAAAGAAAAATTATTAAAAGATAAGGAGGAAGAAGGTATAACCTATAAATGTGGTAAATTTTAAGAATGTATGCCCATAATTTATTATCGAAACAAATTAATGTATACTTTGAATGCATTTTTCTCAAAACTGATTTTTATTCATTTCTTCAAATCAAATAACTCAAAATATAATTATCATGTTACTATGAAATTTGATGGACTTTGTCTTTATATCATTCTCTACGGAATGAACTAAAGAATTTAGACCAAGTGAATAGTTTTAATATACAGTCTATTGTTTGAATAATAATGTCATCAATTTAATAAAAATTTTATGATAAATCTTAGACTGGCTGCAACATTTTTATTTATTATTAGAATCCTACGATTGCAGATCATTCCCTAGAGAAAACTATGTAGTTTATTTTGGTGTAAGTTTTGTTAGGATGAAAATAACAGCTTTTGGTGTAGCCAATTTGAAGTTTTATAAGAATTTGCTTAAATTTATACTATTAAATGTCAATTTTCAAACTTTTAATATTAATTTGAAATACAGATATCTTATTACTAATTTTGAATAGTCTTAAATTCAGAAATATGATTAAAATACGTTTACGCCATGTTTTTCTCAAAAAGTGCTCCAAACGTGTTCGGATATCATAAATAATAGCGTTTATGCTTTATTACGGTTGTATGCGTGTGCAAGTACAAGCTAACAGATGCTCAATCCTTAGACAGATTTACTTCAAAAATTTGATATGTACCTATAATTTAAACTTTAAGCCTACGTGCTCACTTGTAATAGAATAACCAGATAGACTTTCAATAAATAGCTTTAGTTCAAAATTCGAAAGCAAACTACAAATGTGGTCTTGGGTCTATATGCCAAATTTCATCTATCAAGCTCAAAGCATTTTTGAGTTATTGCGTTCACAGACACAAGGACATAATGACAAACAAGCAAGCATTCTCCCTAAAATTTTCTCGCATACTCTCTAATAAAGGTGCACGTAACCCCCCATCTTCAGAACTAAATTATGAACTTTTGGTAAAACAGAAAATGCTTTGCATAGCATTCGCGTACTATAGTTGAAAAATATTAATCTTTAGCGTGAATGCAGAATTTTTACTGAATCCATTGTGTGATCCTCGGATCTTTTTTTAAATTTTTGTTTATTAAATTATATTTAGCATGTAGTTAACAATATTCAGAATTCGAATTTTTATTTTAAAGGCGTTTTTCCCATCCGATTAAAACCAACATTTGAAACATAAATAGAATTATAATCAGAAATTCACATATCAAATTTGAAATATTCAAGTCCTACTAAATTATTACATTTCTGAAAGTACAGGTCGGCAACGGTCAAGTCCTTGTGATAATTGACTCAAAATTTGAAAAGTGGCTGGACTATAGAGGTTAAATCTTTGCATAGAATATTATCTATCTATTTCTCTTGGTTTTGTAACTACCCGTTAACTTATTTTCGAACAGCGGCACTAAAGGATTGCCTATGAATAGATTGTACTCAAAATTTGATAGGAATCTTAAAAATTTATGTAAAGATCTTATACCAATTTTCACCTATCTATCTCAAAGCGTTTTTGAATTATCTTTGTTGCAAAAAGACAGACATAAAAAAGCGCATTCTTCAAAAATGTGTTTTTGATCCCAAGTAGAGCTAAAACGAAAAAAATTCTCAAATTCGAATTTTTTGACGAATACAGTACTTTCGATATACTTCGTAAACGAGAAAATAAAAAACATGCAATATTTTCCTTACACAATTATCAATGATTTTGTTATAAACAAATAATTAAAAATATGTTGTTAAAATTCTATATTAACACAAGTTTAAAATATCTTTGCAAAGATTATAGCTGATATTTCTATAAAAGATTCTTAGATAAATAAACAGCATTTCAAATTCATAGGATGGCCATTCATGTTACTTTAACACATTCATTCAACAAAGGCATAATGCCCATGTTGTGCTGGTACACCCTTACCTGCTTCCCAACCCATCTAGTAATACCTACTGTCCAACAGATTTCCACATTGGCTGATAGAGATCATTCACAATAAATGGTATTAAAAAAGAGTTAAATATTCGGTGAGTCCCATGCCAATTTATCTGGTTTCCACATTCATTCTCGGTTTTGGCGTGGTACTGTGATATTTGTGAGAAACGAAGGGTAGGAAATCAATTAGGCATTTTGAAAACATGGTATGCATTTTTTTTTTTTTTTTAAGAATTTCTTACCTTTGATAAATGAAAGTCAAAATTTGAGTTGAGTTTGTTTTTTATGACACAAAAGCCATCTTTGAAGAAGCTGCACCAGATTCCTGAAATTAAAATATTTATATCAATTGATGATTAAATTAAAATATGGAATGTTTACAAAATCCAAATGGCTGAAAGCATAACTCTGAGAATCATGAAAAAGCGTAACAATGATGTATGGTACTGTACTGGCACAGTTAATGTTTATGTAAAATTATAAAAACCAATCTTTATTTTTAAGAAAAAAAATTAAAAGGCCAATATGTGGTGTTTTGGGAAGCAACTCGCCCAATTCAGATCGAGATTTCTGAAAACATGCAAGATGCTGAATAGAAATTCGCGGACATTTTGTAAGAATATGTTAAACAGACACGGTACTATTACACATTGAGCAAAAAAGTGTTGGTTCCCCCTCTACATATGTCGGTGAGTTAATCGAGTGTGCGTAATCCTCAACCTAGTTAAAATTGTATCCAGTTTTCTGCTGCATAAAGTGGGTCAGAAATCTATTATAGGTTTAATTGTATAGAGCTTATTACGAATCTGAGCACCCCTTTCAGTTTGCCATTTGAAATGCAAAATGTAACATGTATTTTTCTTTATAATCATTAAGAGAAATCTGTGTTGGCAAAAAAGTAGTAGCCAATTTAGTTGCTATATCAGCCCTTTCATTTCCCGGAATTCCCCACATGTGCGTTGACCCAGCATAAAATAATTTGAAAACTCTTCCAAATAAGTTTGTCATACAAGTTTAAAATGTTGAAAAGCAAAGGACGGTTCCAAGCATGTAAAGATGATAGAGACTCCAAAGCGCTCAGGGAATCAGTACATATTATAAAGTTACCTGAAGAAAAATCGAAAATAACCGATAAAGCTTTTAAAATAACAGTTTCTTCTGCTGTAAAAATGAAGCAAAACGAATTAATTCCATAAGCTGTTATAGAATTTGAAATACAAAAGACAAAAGTATGATCGGAACTGCGGTAAAAATAGGTCAAAATTTGAAATAGAGAGACAATTTGAATGCAAGACAAATTTGCCAAACATCATTTTGCTGTCATTATCCAACTTTTGTCCTTTTCAATTGTTCATATACCCATCTATAAATGCATAGACACACAATCTATTTATATACAAGTTTATTCCGAAATTAAGTCGATATACAGCTTTCAATGTAAAGACCCCATTTTAAAATTCATCTAACTAGTCTTCGAAATTTTTGAGAATTGTTCGATGGATATAAAACAGACAGTGAGACACATACAGTTGCACCTAAAATAACAATAGCTTTGAGGATTCAGAGATCCGAAATATCAAAATAAACCCGCTCAAAAATACATTTTTCATCGGAAAAGTTGCTTACGATTCAATTTGGAAATCATCCCGTTCAGTTAAAAAAAAAAAAAAAAAAAAAAAAGGAAGCAAATGGTGATATGATATTTTATTACATCCCATCTAACTGGAAATGTTGGCGTCATTTCATTTCAAGAGCATCCTGTTTCAATTCGTATATAAAGGGGTTACAATTTTTCATCGGGCGTTATTATTTCTCATTCGAGAGATTCAGATTGATTTGTTTTCTTTTTGTCTAGTTTTCAACGATGAGTCGTTATTGTTTGCAAAATATACGTTACGTGGCGCACGCCGAGTTCAGGAACAACGAAGGCAAGCTGTTGCTGGTAAAAATCGGGATAGTCCAAGTCTTGTCCGAAGATGTCCCCGAGAGCGAGAGAAACAGCATTCTTTTGACAGTAAACACTGCCTATCGCATCATGTCGCCCATAGATTTGAAAGTAAACAGAGAAACGAGTCACTCACTTCTAATAAATTTCATGGGAGATGAACCTCGGGGAGACTCAGAGAAAAACATTTGAGTTTGCGAGAGGCCACCAAGTGGCGGTGAAAGGTCTGCAGGCCATGAAGTATTTCCAGGGCATAGGGATACCCAACATGATAAATATAAAGAAGGAGATGGCCGGCGACTGCCCGAATTTTAAGAAATTGGCTCAACCGACAAATTTACCATTTGACTACGAAGAACATTACAACCCTTGGCGATATCATTGACAAACTTATTATTCGAGAAGTCGGTTAACAATCTTCAGTCTGCTTGTTTTCTACACCAAGCGAACGACGACTGGCGTATATACCCTCATTTTTTTTCTTTTTTATATTTACTTCTTGATCCAAGATGGTGTGATATTGAAATGAACAAGATGCAAAAACAAGTTTAGGATGCAAATTATTGAAAGTAAGTGTATTTCTTTTATTATCCTCAATACACACTTAAAGCATGATTGAATCTGTAACCATAAAACCCATTTATTCATCACGTTCTGTTTTAACAACAAATTATGTTTGCGATTTAGTTTTTCGATATTATTTGTTCTCCTAATGATAATGCTTTTATTAAGAATGAACTTAATGAAATAATAAATAGTTGCAATCTATTTATACGAATTCTCTATTTCTTTGAGTCAAAAATCGAATCAACTTTTAGACTATCATTTGGTTATTTACGATAGTCATGTAAGGATTCTTAATTATTCTATAGTTATTACCTTATTCATAATTTTGAAATAAAAATTCGGTTTAAATAGGCTCTTTATAAAAAATTTTAATCAATGAATCTCAAGCTTACTTTTTGATGAATATTTAGTAACATAAAATTTATGAAGTAGCATCCATTATCTCAAGTATTTTTAATCATGAAAGTGAGTTGTATTTTTAAAGGTACTGAGTAAATTATAACCACTATTAATATCTATAAACAAAAAAATTTATGTTACTTTGTGCGAACTTTTGTTTAAATTAAACCATTTATTTTCTTGGTATGATTTATTTACTTGGTGTAAAATATTATAATTTAAGTTAGTTACAGTCTTAATTTCTGTAAAAAAAATTAATATTCTGATTAATTATTTTGGTATGCATTAATTTAAGTTCAATCCTAGCTTCACTTTTTTTTAATGTAAAATATAGGTCATTAAACTTATATTAGTTAATTCGATGTAAATTGTTTGTTAATTTAAATTTAAGTAGAATTTAAATTGGTTTAGATTTTTTTAAATAAAACATGAAAATAAAGTGATTTTTAAGCTGTAGTTTTAAAAAAATTATCTGTTTTTAAAAATTCCTCTTTATTTTAAGTTTTATAAATAAAGTTATTCTGCATGAAATAATTTTTTTTTCTGTTTCTCACTTTTTTTTTTATTGTTATGTAAAAGATATTTTAAAGATGGTGAAGTGCTTTACAGAATTACTTTCTACAATGAGAATGCTGGTGAAACATTATCTGCTCTTTTGAAGAAGCCCAGGTCGAAAGAAAATGCTGTGCCAAGTATATTTCCAGACTGCCCAACATATTTATCATCATCAACATCCTCAATTCAAGATAATCCTTCAAAAAAGTGGCAATGATTAGAATTTCAAATTGAATGTTCCATAATTGAAAGCTTTAATTCCAAACAGAACTATGACAGTAAGACTGCATTTTCTAATTTTAATGATCTAAAGAAATGTATTAAAGACAATAACTCTCGAAGGTCATGGTTATATGCCCAGTTTCTAGATGAACAACGAAAGCAAGAATTAGATATCACTAAACGCATGATGGCTGAAGGATATTTGAACGCAGCACGTCTGCGTACAAAGAATAGTTCATCCATTCTGGAGAATAAATTCCCCCAACCATGCAGATTGAAGCAGAGGAGCCTGGAAGAATTTATGTCAACTTAAAGGAAATGAGGAAGAAATGGTGTTTCAAAGAAGAAACATGAAATTCCTTTTTCAGTTTTTAATGCAGGTTAATTTTTTTCATCATCTTTTTATAGCCTTAAAAGATGATCTAAAAAAATTGAAATAGGTTTACCACATAGGTTTTTTTTTTTTTCTTCTTTTCTTTTTTAACACAGCAAGGTGAATCTTTCAGCATTTTATTTAAATAGCTGTTTCACTGACTTCAAGAGACCAAACAAACACAAGACTTTGAAAATTGCCCCAAAGTTTAACTTTTAGTTAAACTTTCCAAGTTTTAACTTTTAGATGTTTATAAATGTACAAACAGATAATCGATCCCTTGTTAGATTTGGCTCAAAATTTGATAGTATCTAGATTATAAATGTTCATTCAGTGTATCTGATATTATCTACATAGCTTTATTTATTTTATAGCTATTGTACCATATTATATTTCAATCCCTGAACAGAGACTTGCTGTAAGCAGATTTGGCTCAAAATATGACAGAAATCTACAAATTTAGTATAAAGACCATATAAATAATTTCATCTGTCTAAACAAAATGTTTTTAAGTTATCTTTGTCAAAGACAGATGTACATATTCCAAAAATGTATTTTTTTTAACTCAGGGTAGTCTACAACACAGATTCCACAAAATCTTGAGCTTGAATTTTTTGACAGTTACAATACTTTCTCTGTACTACTTATACAAGAAAGTAATAAATAAAAACGCGTGTTCTTCAAAGCTAAATCAAAATAAATTATGTATATATTGATTAAGTTAAAAATTAGGATAAAATGTAAAACGGAATTAACAAGTTATCGAAAGCTGCTCTTTATAATTAGCATTGTTAATGACTTAAAATGAATATATCTTTATTATTATTTTTTCTATGAATTGGCAATTTAGTTGAATTGCAATCAATGACCATGATGCAAAATTATAAAACTGTAAACAAATTTTTATAAAAGAAAGATCTTTTATTTAAAACATAACATACATTGCGTATAAACACAATTTTGTTAATGGGTAAATACTCTTCACTCTTTTTACGATAGAGAGAGATCCATGTGCTTATTTTTCTTTTTCTTCTTTTTGGCAGACATGTCATTCTCTGGTACGTCACCATTTTCTAAAATATTGTTTTCCTCAACAATATGCTTATTCTTCCTCTTCTTTTTAGGAGGCTCTGCTGAATTTTCATAAACTTCTTGAGACTCATTTGCTGAAACATCATTTGTCCTAAAATGTTAAAAAGAAAAGAAAATCATAAAAAATTATTTCATATACAAATATTAGAACTTAAAATTTAATCATTTTGAATAATAAAAGGTTTAAACTGAAGGGTTAAACAAACAAGGTCATTTAAACCCTATAATTAGCTTAGAATTTTTCCATTCAAAGTTGCAAAGAAACAATTTAGGAGGTGTACATATCAAATCTGATATGCATAACTTTTTTATGCACTTTCAGAATTTTTTAAATTAATTAATTCTTAGAAATTTATGCGAATTAAGTTTTACATAATTTTTATATAATCATCTTTGAACAAAGGCATGTTTTCAATATTCATGTAAAGTCTTTGGAGATGTAGATTTTCCACAAGAACAAATGAAAACATTACTTCTGAGCAATCGTGCAAAATAAAGAGTTCAAAAACTAAAGGAAAATAAAATCATAAAGGCAAGTAAATTTAAGTAAAATATTTTCAATAACATTCAAATGCAGTTTTACACTGTAGCTTGCTGCAACTAGATACTTAAATAAAGAGCACCTGTTATCACTTCAATAAGGCAATTCTTACAATCCAAAGTGTGTTTTGAGGTCACAGCACAAGCTCCTTTAATGTCAGTAATTACACAATTACTACTGGATATTAATTTAATCATAAATTAGAAATGCATGCTCACTTCTCAAATATATTCACAAGTTTAAGAGCAATGCAAATTTAGTTGTCCCTCCATTCTCAAAAATATATTTTCAATTTGCTTCCTTTTCAAGGATCTAACAGAAAATAGAGCACATTCCAGGAACCTCAAGTACAACAAAAGAGTTTTTGAAGAAATAATGATTTACTCTTCCAATAGTTTTCTCTGCTTTAACTCAGCTATGTTACACATGATTTTAAACTTTTAAACATAAATTACCTGGATTGTGTTACATAATTTTTTTTTCACTCTATTTTCAAATGTAAGGTAAGTACATAAATAATTATGATAAATTGATTTATAGATATACTAAAACAAATTGATTTGAAATAGCAAAAGTAATTTGATGTGGATCTTAAAATTTAGAACTGAACTAGACAATGAAAATAATACCTAAACAAATATGCCACACAGAAATTCCACATCACACCAAAAAAATAAACTATTAACAAGCAACAACACTCTCTATACAAAAATCTTTGACACTAACATTCTGATTTGAAAATTAAAAAACTGTTACAAATCCACTACATTTCCTTGAAATATTTAAAAGAATCAGCTTAAAATCCAAACAAGAAAGAAAAAATATCCTTAATATTTCAAGGAAAGAAATTTGATTAAATGCTGACCATTTTTCTGAAATACATTTTTAAAAAATTTGACACAAAAGGAAATTCATGCAGGCAATTCATTAATTGTAACATTTCAGCAATTTATTTATAAAGACTGGAGCTAAGAGGGTACAAAACCCTCTTAGGAGGCCTTAACAGGAAAGAATTTTTCATGAAGATATATGTTTAGCTACTTTTTTTCAAGGATTAGAAATTGAAACTCTCAATGCAATAATTTTTTATCATAATGAGAAAACAACTTGTTTTATTTAAATTTTCTGTCTTCTAATTTTAAAAATATGGAAAAGAGAAAATGTCCCCTTTTAACTTAGATTAATTATCTACAAACTGTTCAACCATGATATTCATTTTTTCTAAAACACATTACTAAAAGGTTCAAATCTAATCAAACTCAATAATAATAGTGTGTGTGCATGTCAGGCATTTTGAGGACTGTTATAAGAGACGAGAGAAAAAATCCTCCAATCATGTGATGAGAAAAGTTGCAATTTGTATATTCAACAAGAATCTTATCTAATTTTACAGAGTACATACATTTAATTAAGCAAATCCCCAAATCCAATAAGAAGTTTTAAATTATGTCAGTTTTTTTTAATACTCACATTTCCTGTTCAGCATCATTATGCTTCTTCTTCTTCTTTTTCTTTTTTACGACTACTGAATCTCCATCATTTGCCTCAGCAGCTTGTGCCAGTGCTCCCATTGATTCATCCAGTTCAGTAGAGAGGTATAATTCATCCAATTTCCTTTTCTTTGCTTTTTTCTTTTCCTTTTTGATTCTTTTCAATACCTCAGCCTGAGATGCTTCTGCCTGAAATACAAAAGAGGATGAGAGGAGTAAAACAAATAAAGATTTGTTCTTTATGTTATATGTTGATCAAGATTTAGTACTTCAATTCATTGCAAAATAACAAACTTCACCAACTAAGAGAATAAGATGATCACGCTGAAAAGCCACAGTAAAACTTAATTAAAGGTTAAAAACACACATACACAATTGTGTGTATGTGTGTTTTAATTACGATTTGTGGTGATAAGCTTATAATTTACATAAGAGCTTCCCGTTTGGAGTATACACTTTTGTCTAGGGGTTATGTTATCTGCCTGCAGACCCAATGGTCCAGAGATTGAATCTCTAAGAATACACATTGGTGACCCTGGTTCTGAACTAACAAACACAAACTTTGTTGCAATCTCAAACAGTAGCAAAAGTCACCATAACAAACATTTATCGCCCAATATAACACTTGCTGCGATAAAATTGTTCATCACCCGGCATAACGCTAGGCGCAATTGAAAAATGTTAATCGTCGCCCAAAACACATGATGCTTAACATCATGTGTTTTGGGCAACGATGAACATTGTGTTAATTTCAACTCCGACTCACAGGCGGGGAAGTAATGTTGTGGTAAGTTCAAAAAAACCACATAAGAACTTCCAGATCAGAGTTTACACTTTTGTCTAGGGGGTTATATCACATGGCTCTACAGACCCAATGATTCCGAGTTCGAACCTCCAGAACGCCCAATGGTGATAGATTCTAACAACTAGGATAGACCTATCCATCATTTCTATCTTTTATTGCATTTTTAGCCAAGGAATACAGAGAAATAAAAAAATACCAAAAATGAAAACAAACATTAACAGGAAAATAAAAGGTATGAAACCAAAACTTCAAAAGTTCAATAAGTAAACAATCCTTGATGTGAAATATTAAATAATTTGGTAAATTGGCATAATTTCTTTATTGATATATCAGTGTTGAATCAAGAATAAATTTTGAACCTAACTTAAGTCAAGTTTAATATAAATTAAAACTGACAAACACTGCCAATTGCTTCAAAATGCATGGCATCATTTTACCAAATGTTAAATATATCAGAGTATCAAATACTATTATTAATATAATATAGAGTTAAAAACATGAAATTTGATCACAAGTCATAGTTAACTTCAACCTTAAAAAGATAATCCAAATTAATTAGATACCACCATTATTAAAATGCTTTTAAACTCTTCCTATAATCTATACTTATAATAAAGCTCAATGTGTGTGTGTGCGTGTGTTGGCGCTCTACAGGCCAGACCGTTGGACCTACAGCTACCAAATTTGGTACATGTATACATTAGAGGTCGGGAATGTGCACCTCGGAGCCCTTTTTTCGAATTTTTAATTAGAATTTGAATTAATTAAAATTTAAGCGAAATTTCGGCGTTTTTCCGCTATAACTTCCGAAAATATTATGATGATTTTTACATGATTTTTATATCAATTGAAAGATTAAAAAAAATTAGCTTTCTAACAGTATCAGTGTTTTTAGTTTATAACGTAAGCTTCTATTTTTAACGAATTTTTAAAGAAATATTTTAATCATGTTTTTAGCATGTGACTGGATAAAATAAAAAAATGCTGGAAGTTCGAATAAAAAAAACTATCATCACACATTAAGTCAAAAGAAATGCAACTTTTAGCGTGTGACTGGATAAAATAAAATAAATATAAAATGTGATATTTTCTTTAAAGAATGCAAAGCAAAGGATTCTATGATCGTTTGCAATATTTAAATCATTAATTCAATAAATTATCTTTATTTATACCGGATATGCATTCAAATTCCTTTCCAATGGCCAATTTGTAAAATATTATTAATAGGCATATATATTGTTTAATACAATAATTTGATCTAAATGAAGTAAATAATTACATTTTATGTAGTTTGAGTCAAACAATGCATTTATGAATAATGAGTTTGATATTTCTTCATACTTTGCTTTGTGAGCCATATTTTACAAAATATTTTTAATAATATTTTAAATAAAAGTTGCTACACCAATCAGTCTTCAAAATCAATCATTAAAACTGACTGATTTATAAAAATTAAAGAATATTATAAGGAAAACGCGCTCTTTTAGAACTTTCCGTCCATCATCTTAAAGAAAATATTACTTTCAGGCCAATCAATGCCCGGAATTACTGCAAGGCTAATGAATATGTGATTTAATTGAAAATTTTTGAATGCTTTATTCATGGCGAACCAGCTGGTCGACAAAGGCGGCTAGTAAATTAATAGATACGAACAAACACATTATATATATAGAGAGAGAGAGAGAGAGAGAGATTTAAAGCTAGAAGCATTTTAAATTACTATTAATGCATCAGACGGAACAGAATGTGCAGATTATGCATCTATTCATAATAAATAAATAACTCTATAACAAGCAAAAGATAAGCTGAAGGAAAAATTAATTTTGAGAATTATAGCATTACTTCTTCCAATGCTTCATCCATAACATCAATATTTTTCTTTGGTATTTCACCAGTTTCATAAAATTTCAATCGCTCTTCAACTTGAGCTCGTAGCTTGTTTCCAAAAACTTCAGTAGGAATTTCTGCAATCAATTTTATATCAATTTACACAGAGATAATTTAAGAATAATATTTTTAATTAAGCGTATTCTCGTAACTTTTGCATACTTTCCCCAAAAGAATGTTTCCACATACAACACTTAATCAAAAAATATTATGTTTGTCTTTACAACTATAGGTTTTATATCGGTAACATTATAAATATTCAGAAAATATTATCAAATAAAATTGCATAAAATTCTTTTATTAAATTTCAGAGCATTTCAAAACTTATATAATTATATATTCACTTTTTCTCTCATTTCCCCAATATAAAAAAAAATTATTAAAGACATACCAATTTGAATGCAATAATAATGATAATTTCAACAGCAATAAAAATATGCCATTGATAAAAATGCTTGCAGTATTTTTTTTTAGATGCAAATGATAATATACATATTAAAATATCATAACAAAACTAATCCAGATCAATATAATAACAAAACTGAATACACAATTTAATAAATTGCCTTTTCTTTTATTTATTTCAAAATTTGAATTAGATTTGATTACATTTTATTTCTTAAGACTTTGATGTTTGCATTGTACCAAAAAAAATGATTGATTTTTTCCCCCCTACTTCAGAAGACTTTCTTTTCATTGCTTTTAGTAAAACTTTAAATTTGCATACCTAAGTTTTACGTACTGTTATTGCAAGTGATATCTCATATTGAAACTATAAGAATAAGTACGTAACATAAGATGCAATTTAGTTTTAAGTGGCTCTATATCTTAAGATATATTTGCTTAATGTTATGCGAGAAAATTATTTTGGTATCTTGAACACTCAGTTATGTCAAAGTGTACAGTCTCATTCAGTAAATATAACACATAATTTCACACTTGTTTTACTTAGCCAAATAAAGTGCATAATCTTTCATTAAGTAGATACAACACATAATTTCACACTTGTTTTGCTTAGCCAAATGAGGCAGCATTGCCTAAACATTATGACTTCATCATTTTGTAAAATGATAAAACACAAGATATTCAAGAAAAATGCAAGCAGACAAGACACCTATATCCCATTCAAATAATTTGAACATAATTATGTAAGTGTTCATAAAGAAAATTTATTTATATTTAAATACTACTCACCTCTGAAACAGTCAATTCTAGTAGCAACTGAGCACTTATTTGCTAAATACCTAGAAATGCGTCCCTTGTTATTTTTGGCTGCCTTCCCAATGAATTTGGAATGAAAGAGGAGTCCATATTTTGGAGTATTTCCACGTGTCTTTAAAGCCCTGGAAAAATAATTTTTTTATAATATAGCTATCTAATAAATATAATATTATCAAGGTTTAATAAAACTTAATAATATTTGGCTTCATAACGAGGCGTCAAATATTGGCAATATTATAAAATATTGATTAAATTACGAGCAGAAATAGCATTTAAAATTTCTGAAACAAATACCCGAATAATAGCTCTTTAGTCCTATAATTTAAGATAATTCATTATTTTTCTTAAAAATTAAATAAATTATTAATAACTGCAAGAAGAAACCAGAATTTAATTTATTAGAATTGTATAATAAAAATTAATAAGAAAATGCTAATTTGTTTTATAAAAATGTCTTAGTAAAATTTTTTCATTTTTCAGCACAGATATAATCAAATAACTTTACTAATCAACAGCTAATTATTCAATATTAAACTAGAAAAAAAATAATAATACTATAAATATGATTCACAAATTTATATACAATGGCAATCCCATCTATTGTGCACTAGATTTGTAACTAATCTGGAATTGTCTGTCACAACATAAATGTTAATCTTTCTTTTTCTATCTAATTTGATTAATTTTTCAATATTAGACTTCTATCCAGTTTGTTTACTTTGTCATTCTGAGAGTCTAATGTTCAACAAAAAAGGAGTTAAGTAATAAAAATGTAAATGATTCAATAAGTAAGAGAAACACTGGAGAATTCAGTGTGCAGCCTATGAAAACCCACAGATCACCAATTTGATTTTATGATGGGATATCAAATGCAATTAATTCCATTATTCTTTTGAATTCAGAGATACTAGAGCTGCAATCAGAGCAGACATGACTAGTAGCAATTGTCTTGTTCTTTCATTTTGATTCAAAATTCGCCATCAAATTTTTTTCTGTCTGTCTCTGTGTCACAGGATATTTAAGTTTTAGTATTAATTTTTCTTAATAGAATGAATACTAAAAGGGCAGAAATCCTTAGTGAATATCATTTTCCCATTCATAAAAATTAATCTTTAAAAAATTAATAAGACAATTTTCTAAAACATTATACAGGTTCAAATTTGTATCAGTTATTGGTTATCATGTCAAAAACAAGTAACTTCGTGAACCATTTATTGTATACATTATAATATTCATTTTTGAATCAGCAAAATTGAACGGACAAGTCAACAAGTAATATAAAAATATTTTAAAAATTAAGTTACTTCCTACTTAGGTCGACAAAAAATATAATATTTTAGCAGCTTTTTACAAAATAATTACAATTAATATAAATATGTATATACATATGACAGAATCACTATATAAAGTGACAAAATATAACAAATTCCTTTCAATTTTCCATTTATGTTTCTACATATGGTATTGGACTATTATTTTTGTTTGTTGCTATTTATTCGCTTTCTATTTCTGTTTCCTTTCTAATTTATGAAACTGACGGTTTATAATTTCTGATTGCAAGAATTGAACTCGCATTCTTCGCCTTACATGAAAAATACTGAAATCCTCTCATTTTACAAATGAACCTATTACCAAATGATTTCAACTTTTGTTACAAACTACTAAAACTCTATTTATAGTATTAAAATCAATTAAACTTAATTGATGAATTTATATTTGAAAAAATATATTAACATCGTCACCCACCACAAGTTTAAAAAAATTGTTTTTGGATTGAGTAAATGAATAAAAAGTATTTTATTAACAATTGAAAATTTGAACAAGATATATGATAATATTAATATATAAAGGGAGAGTAGAACAAATATATATATGGAGAGTGTGAACTAATTGTAGAAATTTTTTTAAAAAAAGTAAGTGTTGAGAGACAAGTTCTGAGATGTTTATCAGTAGAATTATAATTTCAGGATTCATATTAATTTCTAATGACAATTTTGTTAAGATTTCTCAATTGCTTGATTTATCTTAAATGTAGGAAACTTTGTATGCAGATTTGAAATAAAAAAGTTGTAAATATTAAAGTCAAAAAAATATTTTTCTTTAAAAAAATATTTTCAAAAATATCTTTACAGCACTGATAATTTCTAAGTTAGCAAGCAAAGATTGGTTATATGATACAATTTCTGTTAATTTTTCTAAAATGAAATAAATTGTTATTACTATCAATCACATTACACAACTTTTCATGTTTTGTACTCTTATACATAATTAGTTCATTCTAATTAAGTTTGATGAGCATGAACTTTGCATATGAGGATCCTAACTCTTTTTTAAGATAAATATATCTTTCTACTCATAACTAACATTTTAAATGAAGAATATACACAAAAAAATTAAATTTATAATCCCGTGTATAAAAGAATTTAAATAAGGAAAATATGCCAATGCATACCAAAATATAACAATTAGCAAATGAAATATTTCAAAATATAATTTATATAATATAAACCAAAAGTAATGACAAAAAGGGAATAAAATTCCATAACTGAAAAAAAAAAAAATACCCGTCGAACTTGTAGAAATTTAACAATCTTGCACAACTGTCTCTCTCCTTCAAAGTAGTTTTAACTCAGTACCTAATATTCAAAGGTAATTATTGTTTTTTTTACAACTCTTATTAAATGCAGTGAAGTTTTAAAAAAGAAAAATCAATATGTAATATATAATGGAAAAAAATCAAAAATTGATTTAACAGGCAATTCTGATTATCACTAGTAACAGTTCTTAAAGACATGAGTTCTCCTTATTATTAATCCATACTCTGATTTTATCATCTCAAGATCAAATAAGTATATGTGACAACAATCCATTTACCAATGAGAAAAGAGAAACCATTTTTTTATAAATAAAGTTACACAATTCAGAGTGCAAAAAATTCAAATATGAAACTGTGTTTTTTTTTAATGGTCCATATGTGCTCAAAAAATGGCCATGCTATAGAAAAAGAAAAAGTATTAATGTTAGATGCAGTATTTATAAAACTATGTTTTATGTCTATGGATCAATTAACAGAAGGAAAATGACAAAAGATTTCTGATAAGCCAAGACACAAGAAATAAAAATAATAAAATGAATAAAAATTAGGTTTTGACAACAGTAATTTCTAGAAAGCAAATTGTAATGATTGCATTCAAACAAGTAGCATGCTATGTAAATAATGATTGTACACTAATTTTTTAATCAATTCTGAAAATTTTATTTTTTAAGGTAATAATATTATAAAGCTTTAAAAAAGTGAAACAGCAACAATTATCATCATAAAAACAAACTAAGGGCCAAATATAGAAATAAACCAAACAATGTTATCAAAAAATAAAGAAATCCATATAATTTCAATTTATTTTTGAGTCTCTTGATATTCAACTTCTTATAATAAATCTATTAACTTCACAATCAGTTAAAGAACTATTTTGATCACAGAAAAAACATTTATAACATGTTTATATGGCTGATAATATTACAAACTGCATAATCACAGAATAATAAATAGGAAAGATTTAATAACTTAATTTTTTCCAAATTTAAAAAATCAACTTTTATGAATACAGCAATTTATAATGTTCTATACCTGAAAAGTGCTTTCTCGGCTCCTAAAATCTGTACAGTAGAAGCCGGCGCTTTAGCAAGATTAGTCAAACTACCAGCTTGTGCAATAAGGCGAGCACCAACCTTGCAAAAAAAAATTTTTATAGCTCTTAAAAGAAATGTATATTCAATAATAAATATCAAAAATAAATCATATTATTACTTTCTTCAAATTTAATAATACATTATATAACATAAAATAAATATTTTACCACATCTCCAATCAAAGCAGCTAGATTGGGTGCAACACAATGCATTTTGGATCTTAAATACTCCATTAAATGTTTTCTGCGTTCGGTTAGAGCAATAACTCTTTCAGCAAAAGTGTACATATTTTCCAAATCAGTTTCGGAGATGTCCATACCTGAAGAGTAATAAAAACCATATTTTTAATAGATTGAATTATTAACAAAACATATCACACTTGGAAAAACAGTAGATATGAAATCATCAGAAAAATCCATAGCACATAAAATTGCTTACCCATAGAACTGCGGGCCACATCTAAAACATTCTGTACTTTCACAGGATCATTTAGTATATTTTCTAACTTCTCTACGATGTCTTCTGGCATATTTTTCCTGTCTCTTATGGCATTGATGCATTGAATATACAGTGTGTTTTCAGGCACTATTTTAATGAGTTCTGGAAAATGGTGAGAATACCATTCACTGTAAAATAAAAGAAATTAACCAACTTTATTGCAATGAAACAATTTGACTAGTACTTACAAAAATTAATTCAGAATTAATCCCATTTAAAAAATAAAATTCTTTATTATCACATTCAATCTATAAATCTCATTTATTTATATTCACATTTTTTATTTGTTATGTTCTAGTTAAAAGTTTAAAAGTCATTTATTGATCTATATAATCTACTTTTCATACTCAACAGACTACCCATTGTCTTTCCATTAAAATTATGCTTTTCCCCTATAGGGAAAAAAAAAGGTTATGGATGACAAAATAATTTATTATTTTTAAAAAAATACTTTACAAAATTAAAAATATGTTTACACTATTCTAGTATTTTCTGGAGTTATTTAATTTAAATATTAATACAGCAACAATAAAAAAAAAGATGCATTCAACTTATAATGAACCCTCAATAATCAAGAAGGTTTTTAATCCTGAATATAACAAACAAAGTAAAAGTCGATTTTTAATGGCATGTCACAATCGATGATAAGCAATTCTAATCTAATTCATACATAACAATCTTTAAGAGAATTAATCACAAATATTTTCTTCATCAATGTAAAATGCACTAATTTCTTAGTCATTTTTGAAATTGTGTTTAAACATTGTAATGTTAGTACTAAATGGCTTTTCATATTATGCTCAATTACATGATGAATAAAAATAATTCAAATACTTTGAACAAATAAGCCAAAAAAAGTTACATTGAGAAAGAATCGTTTGGTTAAATACAAACTTTTTTCTTTCCAGTTTTATACATTTAAAACCAGAAGAAAATAAAATAGTGTTCAATTTTGGACATGCATATGCAAAATATTTAATATTGGGGCAAATTGTATGAGGTTTTGGGGCTGATCTCTGCATTTAAAACTGTGACTAATCCTCAACAAATAAATATTCACCAACAAACAATTATCTAGGAGAGTAATTCTGTAACTTTAAAAATCATTTAAAGTTATTGTGTGCTAACCACCTTTAGAAATAGCTGATTAATCCATTACATTAAGTTTACATTCGCTTGTTAAAAAGTTCCACAGAATTATTCTATAAACAGATTTATATATTTTAAATAAACAATCTAATTTAAATAACAACAATTACTTATTAATTAGATAATAAACATAACAAATTAATAACAGCATATACATGAATAATAAATTAATTGCTATAATTATCTGTATTCTAAAAATAAACTATTTTCCTATGAAGAACACAACCAAATAATCCAGAAAATACAAAATTATTACAATCATCTTAATCGCACATCTGCTTTTAAACATCATGCAAGTCCAATATAACCCGGGAATATGAATAATCATTATAATAATAATATGCATGATACAATCAAACTGCAAATTATAAAAATTATTAATAGGAAAAATTCTAGAATAACAGATTTCAAATAAAACATTTTTAACAATTAATGTGATGACAGTTATTACAATTATTGTATTATCCAATACATTCAAAAATTTATATTTATGCTAATTATTTAGATATTAAAAATAAATAGTAAAATCTAATATGCAGATATAATTTAAGATATAATGTGAAATACATACCATGGGAAAATTAATATTTTTTTAATAATATGCAAATTTTTATGGATCTACAGTTTTAGAAATTATGGCAAAATAAAACATCTAATCCAAAAATAAAAATTATTTTATATTTTAAAACTAAGCAGACAGAGAGAAGAAAACTCAGCATGTATAAACTATAAAAACATAATTTTCACAATTTTAATCAAAAATAGCTGATGAAACAAATCTATTTTTCATAAATGCAATAAAAATTATTCAAATAAATTATATTTAAAGGATTTTTTTTCTTCAAATTTTTATAATTTGGGGAATATTAATAGGACAGTTAAATGTGTATAGTTAATATATATTATTTTTTCATTTTAATACAAGGCAAAAAAAAGTTGTAAAATACTGTTTTCAAAATTTTCTGTGGAAAAAACAGCTAAAAATTACCTTTACTTTTTAACTAATAAAAATTTGGAAGGGATGCTCCAAACTGCACATTTCCTCTATTTACATTTTATGCAGGTCAAATTTTATAACACTATATCTAAATTAGAACAAAAGCAGATCAAACATATACACAGATTTTGTTTTATTATTAGTAGTATAAATAATAGTAAAATGTTATATCCATCTGTGTAATATACATCTTGAAAATTTACTCGAAAGTTATGCATTTTATTCTTTTGAAAGTATGCATATGTATTAAGGGGAGACATTACATAACATTTAAAAATATATCAAAAATGTTAATAAAATAGTGCAAGTAAAGTATATGCTTTCATAAGATATCACCTGCATATATCTTTTCTCAATTTCAATTTTTTAAAATAATCTTGCATCTGTAAATAAAATACTTTTTTTTTTTAATTCATAAGAAAATTTTGGGTTAAGATTATATGTAAATAATTAATCCAACACATACAGACGAAAAGTCAATTCACCATTTAATAAAATGCATCCTTTTTGAGAGATAAAAATATAATTATCTAATTTTAAATTAGACTTTTTTCTCTGAATTAAGATATTTGTTTACTACTCTAATCATTCTGTACAAAACTTAATATTTAAAATAAAAATAGAAAAATTTTACAACAGGATTTACAATCTGGGGAAAAACAAGGAAAGCAGAAATGAAAATAGCCTGCCTTTCCCAGACTTATAGTACTTTTTGTTCAGTGCAATACTGAATTTAACAAAGTGAAGGAAGTTTTTTTTAAAAAATTCAATATTAGTTTTTACAGTAAATTTTCAGATTAATTTCATGATGATCAGATACAAAAAAAAATTATGGAATTCAGTGCCCAAATTCATGCAATTAAAATAAAAACTCTTAATCATACATAAAAATGATTTCATTTTTTTTTTTTTTTTTTTTTTTTTTGAAAAAAACAGCCATAATATTGTATAGAATATAAAAGACATCCAATAGAAAAAAAGATATGAAATGTTAGCTGATTCCAGATTGAAAAGGGAAGGGAAAGAGAAAATAAAAATGAATATGTATTTATAATTTGAAGCGTGACTTAGACTATACAATAATATTTTTTATAACACTATCATCATCTTCTTCCTTCTCTTCTTCTTCAATATAACTAAAAAATATATAATAAACAAATCACCAATCCTGTGCTTTCAATGATGGGGGGGAAAATGTAAATAAACATTTGTAGAAACAGTGAACATCGATTATGTTTGGCTCGATAATAAATATAAAATTAATTTTAAAAATTATAAAAAATTTTAAAAAATTCATAATATATTTTTTAAAATTTTAATTTTGAAATATAAAAAATTTTTGAATATGATAAACATTTTTGGTAATTATCACAAAAAAATATTAAATTCTACATTTTATTATTCATTAAAACTTCATACAACAGTCCTTTTTTTATATACATTTCCACTACCTATTATACATTTGTACCAAATATCTGCTCTATGGATCTATGGCAAACTATCTATTCTCTTTTACTATCAAAAGGAATGATAAAAGCAATATTATTTATGAGTACCTTAATAAAACACAAACAAATTCACATATGAAGCTTATAATTTAAGAATCAAAATTATTATTTTGCTATAAAAATATAAGAAGGAATTAAGTGACAAACTAAAATATATATTTCAAAGTCAGGAAAAAATATAGCATACCAGTATAGTACTTACCGTACTCTCATGCTAAGTGTGTTTATGTCTTTATCCATTTGGTCAACTAAAGTAATCGTCTGGATAATCATGTTGTCGACTCTGCCAACATTGAACTTAACTTGAGCACGTGAATATGCATGGCCAAGGCCAAGCTGAACTTTTGTTGCAGCACTTAAATCATTGAAGCCTGGTACAAGATTATGAAAATGAAATCGGATGCCTATAAATAAGATAAAAAGAATTAAAAATTAAGAATTCTATAAACCCATACAATCTACTGCCTACTTCATCATTTATGTTGGCAAATAAATTTTAAAAAATATACATCTCTAAAAGTAACATTTTGAAAATAATTTAACAAAAAAATTATCAATGAATTAATACCAAAGCAGGAAAAAGAAAAAATAACAAAGTATAAAAAAGCAATTTAATTTAATAATATATTAATAATATATTTAATAATATATTATACATGATCATAAATGTTACAACAGAAGTAGAGAAAATAAAAATTCAAAACAAATTTTTAACATGAAATCTGTAGTATGATTCAGAAACAAATTAACAAGAAAAGTTTCTTACGTTTTATATTTTATAAGAAAGAAAATGGTATTAACATAAGAAACAACGATTTCATATTATTAATGAAGTAAATAAATTTCTTAAATATAGATATATAGGATACAATATTTAAAAATGATAATATTCTTCTCAACAAATAATAAAAAGACTTATTTTAAAAGGGAAACCATTGGACTTAAGAGTCAATAAATTAAGCAAAAACTATACTTGGAAAATAGTCATTGACATCTTTTGATGATGTTTTTAAAATTTGGTACCAGAATTTATATTAATTATAAATGCTAACATTTTTAAAATGTAATTAAAATACCATTAAAATTTTTACATCATTTTATAAATTTACAAAAAAAAAATCCACAGTAATTTTTTACAATAGTTGGGGTTCGGTACCTCATCAATTTTAATGGGGTTTTTTATATATATCACTAGTAATAAAGCTTTTGAATTTACAATGAAAGCCAATTTCATTTTCATCCAATATTTTAAACTCTATTTTTTTTTGTTGTTGTTAAAGATATTTAACACAAAAGTTACACTCAACTTCTGCATATTTATATTAAGACAATATGTCAATTTAATAATAAATTTTAATACTTTATAGTTGAATTTGACAGTTGTTTTTAAGAATAAATTAATCAACATTAATGATTATTTATTCATTTTTATGCATAATCAGCTTAAATATGCATTTGAATATAGCTAAATATGTGCAATTATTTTAATTTAAATTAGAATAATACATGAAAAAATAATATACTCTCACACTTTTTTTGTTCATCTAATAATTTAATGTAAAGGATCTGAATCATTAATTTTGTTAACTGCAATAATCAGGAATTTTCTTATGTTTAAGCATCTTAATGCACATACATTCTAAGCACAGTTAATAATATAACTTAGGGCTTCAATTGTTTCAGGTAATTTTTAAGTATTAATCTATATACATAATTTAAATTAATACTTTCAATTTACTAATGATTTATAATGTGTTTCTAATTTTAAAACTAAATACTATATAAATTAATTAAAACTGTTAATAAATTGGGCAAATTAGTGGATCACAATGCAGTCTAAAATAAAATAGCCAAAAAAGCATCACCTAACTTTTAAATTATGTGTTCTAATAAACTGAAAATTTTATCTACAGCAGAAAAAAACTTGACTCTTAAGGTCTCATTTTATAGTTGATAAAATTTTATTGACCAGCCTCAGTTAGCCTTATCAGTTAGGAAGTTTAGTTAAATACTCTGGCTTTACTATCAAAGGATAAAATTCATTATGAAGTGTATCTCTATATTTCAGGAAATAATGGATAAAGTAAAATTAAAAAAATAAACTTATTATTATTAAATGATGTTTCAAAGAAAAATGAATTACATAAAACTAAAGCATAAAATAAGTATAAAGTAAGATAATAAATTAGATTTTGTTGCCTATTCACATTCAGTTTAATTATTTGATAACAGTTACATTTTCACTTTCAAGGCTAAAGTGATCACATTCCATAACTCTTTATTTTACTTTGTTAATATCATATCCTCAAACACTGGTTAGTCGATCATCGGTAGAATTTTTTTTTAAACCAATTTATTGTATGTATTATCAACAAATTATTGAAGATTAGATATTTTCAAAGAACTTGAATTAATTAAAACAAATATTTTTGCACATGAATCAAAATTGTTTGACTAATAAAATAAGTGATACTCTTCTATTTGAAATATCACACAACATGGGTTTCTTGATCAAACAAATCAACACTATTTGTTAAATAATTAATAAAAAAAAATTCATTAAATAACAAACACTTTTGCTTTTTAAAAAATAATTATTATTGAGTTTAACATCACAATAAACTCTCACATTCATTTTTGTAATGGAAAACAAATTCAATGATTTTATATAGATGGTGAAACAAACTCTCATTTGATTTTTTGCCAACCATACTTCAAGTTCTTTCGTTACCAACATTATTATGAGTAAAGATTTGGGAAGAGAAAATTTTCAGCATTCTTTACAGTTTTCCATACACATCCATCTATAATATTTTACAATATATCCATAGAAGTTTTCATTTATTGTTCATATCAATAGTGTTGGAGGATATGCAACATTCATCTTCAAATTTCTGAATAAGTTTCAACCGATATATACCACCCTTAAGTCAGATTTTGAAGTCATAGTGATGACAATTTGAATTTTTTTTTTAAATACATTATCTCAAAAATATAAATTATTTTTTTATATTTATTTTAAATTAAAACAAGAATCATTACTGATACTGAAGCCTTTTTTATAACATTTTAAGATAAAAATGACAAATAGCATGCCACTTACTGCACCAATGATGCCAAGTCAACAATAAAGATGGCAGACAAAATAAACACTTCTATGAAACAGTTATGGTTACCACTTTATGCATTAAAATTAGGATCTTAACTGATAAGTATTAGAATTTTGATTTTAATTTGAGATTTATTTAATCTGTAACTGACGTTTTATTTCAATTTTTTTCTTAACCTTTGGGATCACTGTCACTGCTTATTTTAACAATTTTGTAGAAGTTTTTCAAACAGGCTGCGCCCGTCTGTGGAGCAAAGAACAACATTTAGCGCATGCAATGCCTGTTGGCATCTGAAGAAAGCACCGGGTAGAATTTTTTTAACTTAAAAAAACCCTACAGCTTTGTTACCAAAAGGAGCAAGAATTTAGTAGCTTCCTTTGTTAAACTGAACATAAGAACTGTAAGGATAACAAGAATCGTACATACAAACAAATATCCTTTCCTAACTTCATCAACCCTTAATATATATATATATTCCATTTACCCTTTATTCTTTCTGCAGATTCAAAATACATTTACTCAACATCTATTCTTGCACAATCGCCTGCATAACAAATTATTAATGGAACAAACATTACAGCAGCAAAAGAATTACAAGAACTGCAAAGAATTCGATTGCAGTTGTCTTTTAACCGGAGAGAGATCGTGCGGGGCACACAGTCACCTCATTCTTATCCGAAACACCTGTCGCAGGGTAAATATTTAACTGTAATCAATCACCCATTCAGTACCTTCATATCAGACAGCCCCCTTGGTAGGTAAAGTGTTTTTACTTTTCTTTTCTTTCTGTACATGAAGTAATCATTTCTTGGAATTCAAGTGGGAATAGGGTGACTCACTCTCCCCAAGCGACTGTTATTGCTTCGAAATTTCTCATTCTAATCAGCCCAATTTTACGTTCTGTAGCTCTCTCTTTGCATTTATATTGCTGTTGATGGAATGACGCAACACTGTTGATGAAATATCCTCATATTCAACAGCTTGAAAAACCAACTGGTGGCCAATGGTCATTTTCTATTGCGCTTTGAACGTCGCCGCCATAAATGCCCAAGTAGCTCTAATGGCAACAGACACCTCCCTTGGAATATGCAAATAGGTGAAAATCTCTGATGAAATTGGCATTATCACTTATTCAGCCACACATAAACATAAGGCGAGATATGAAAATGCTATTTACAACACTTCGTGAAAGTATGGATGCCACCACTTCTAATGGATCACAGGAGATCGCAACAAAAAAACTGAAACAAGACAAAGGACGATGTGTTATATGTCCAAGATCTAAAGATAATAAAACTACAATTTCTTGCATAAAATGTGAAAATTTTACATGTAAAAATTATTCTTCATATGCTTGCCATAAGTGTATGCAAAATTGAAACTCCTAACGAAAGCATGTAATTTTTAACACATTAAGGACCGCAAAGAAATCTGTAAGGCATACGCCTGAGATTAAGGATCGCAAAGAAATCTGTAAGGCATACGCCTGGGACCGCACGTTTTTGGACAAACTTGTACGTTCTAAAATCATCATAACTTTGTTATTTATGAAGCCGTAACAGACGGAACGTGAAACACGAGAGAACTCGTGAGCGGTCCGTAACAGATGGGACGCGAAACACGAGAAAACTCGTGAGCGGTCCTTAATGTGTTAATGTAAAATTTTCTTAAATATTAAAAACAGTTTTCTGAACTTATAAAGTTTATTTTCTTAAAGAATTAATGAACTTATTATTATTCATAATTCATATGTGTTTATTCTTCTAATTTGTGGAAAATTTTAGATAAAATGGATTGGGCTGACACAGTACCCCACATGATCTCTTTGGTCACTGTTAGGTGCGTGCCTTCTGCCGGGTTAATGTGAGAAGGCAGATGATTTCATAAATTATGATTTCAGACGATTTTTCAAAGAGCATGCTAAGAATTGAAAATAAATATTTCCTACTTGTATTCATATTAAAAAATTAGAATTGTATTTCTCATTAATTGTAAAAAAAAACCATTCAATTATAATTAAGAGCATAATTAAAATCCTTAATTGATATTTTTTATTTAAAATTTTTCATAAATTAGTTGTAGTTCATGAACAACAACTATTGTAAAAACAACAACTAACAACTCTAATTCTGTTTTGTTTACTAAAAGTAAACAACTAAATTCTTTATTTTTCTTTCAGAAAAATTACTTATATCATTTATCAACTAACATTAAAGAGTTAAGTTTCAAAGGTTATAATACAAAATATTCAATACTAAATTATTTTAATGGTATCTTCTTTAAAAGATTGCACACACAAAAAAGAATTACCTATAGCTTTTATTGTATTGCAATGTGGAATAGAAAATTTCATTGTTTTCTACCACAAAAAAATAATTGCATATTATATATATCTATATACTTGTTTGTGTAAATTGGATTCTACACTTCCAAGATAACAAACAGCTCTAATATTAAAGCTTGTTACTACATCTCTTGAAAGAATACTATTATCTATAGGTAATTAAATATTTTTAATTCAATACCCTCAAAATAAATTATGCCTTTAAACAAACAATTATAGATTGGTAAATAATGTTCAAATAAATAATTTGACTTTTCATAAAGTCAAGAAGGTGGCAGAAAGCAGATGTGGAATGATCAAGATAACCTTATACAAAACTGCAAATAATACCTCTAATTAATTCATTTACAACATCTGAAGCATCACAGGTAATATCAAGTTTCTCTTTAATTGAAGAAGCTAATTGTGCATCTTCAACTCCAAGTACATGCTTCTTTTTCTTTTTCCTTGGAAAATTATTTTCAAGAAATTCTTCAAGATGAGAATGAAGTATACCTAAAATATAAAAAAAGACCTAATATTTAAGGCAAAAGTTATCTATAATTTAATTTTTAAATTTGTGTAATTTCATTTTCTTATTACATATTTAAAATACAGATTTTGAACATATTTAATTTTAACAGCATCTTTCAACAAAGTCAAATCTTCAACATTTCTCTTCTAAATAAGTACATTTTTCTTTAAGAATGAATAGCAATAAAAAAGCACCAATTGCAAATAATAATAACATATTGAAAGAAAAATAATTTAATATCAAAAATTGAAACAAAACAAAAAAAAATATGTAGTACATGGATTTGCAAATATTAATTCAACATAAAAATAATTTTAAAAATTGTTTTGTATTTTTAAAGTAATTTTCTCTTAACATAATTTATTTTTTAAAAAATTTAATTAAAAAGAAATTAATATAAATTATTTTCATTTATAAATGAATATTTATACAAAAATATTAAGAAAGTGGTTATCACCTTTAAAAAATTACAATATTTTAGATTTAGTATATATACCACTCAAATTTGAATTTAAATAGCATATTTTCCATTAACTTACAAAATGAACAAGCAACATGAGTCACAAGCATAATATTGGTGTATTAAAGAATTCTTTTGTCAGAAATCCCCCACTAAATTGTTATTCTAACAATTAATATAAAATTGATGCAACAAATTTTAAAAAATATAATTAAAATTACTCTTTTAATTTTAATAGTTTGAAAAGAAAATGAAAGCAAAATTAATTCTTCAATAAAAATGTCATAAATATGTAGCTGAATAAAGAAAATAGAGCTGCTTTGTATCTAAAATTGGAAGTATGCTATAAATTTTCATACAAAAACTCAAATTAAGATGTATTTTAAAAGTCACAAAATAAATAATGAAAAAATATTTAATTTTCTTAATATTTTAATATTTTATTTGACGGCAACATTAAGCATTAAAACACAAAGTGTTGCATAATACCTTCAGAAATGCAGTTAATATTCTCTAGTGCATCACGTCCCCTTTTAAATGGTTGAAATGCTACAAAATGAGAAATTTCTTTGAATTTTTCAACATCAGAAACTCTGTCCCGAATTTCAGCTAAAATTCCCTCCTCTTGCTCAGTCATAAAAAGGGCATAGCCAGCGGCATGCTCATATAATGTATAAAGTTTAGTCTGAAAACATAAAAATAATTAATACAAAAAAAAGCATACAAAAAGCACTTGTATTAAAGATTTTTTTAAACCCTTAATAAGAAATATCTAGTCAAGATTTTTTTTAATTAAATTAGTATTCCCTACCCTAATTTTAAATATAATTTGCATTTCTTTTAAAACTTCTTAAAAACCCTTAATTAAAATACTGTTAAATAAAATGAAATTAAAAAAAACTTTTAAAATTATGAAACAAATCAATAAAAGTTCATTTAAAATTATGATACATATTAATATAGAAAATAGTTCAAAGCAAATAGAAAAAATGTAATGGCATCTTTTGACTTTAAAATTTGACTAATGAGAGATATACTGTAATTGGCTTAAGAAATTTAATGATATTGCTTTGTCAATAAAAAGAAGAAAAATAATAATGAAATGCTCTTAATGTAGAATGGAAATAAAATGAAACTGTGCTATAAATAAGTTGCTAGGCTTTAATATGTTGAAAAAGAGGTTTTGAAAACTTTGTCTCCATAAAAAAAGTTTTGCAATCAGTATTTTACCAAAGCCTCAAATGTGGAAAATATATGCAAATGAAACATAAATTACAATAATTATGAATTCAAGTGAATTTATTGCTTTAATCAATTTTAGAGAAATATTTTAATTTGACAATTTTTAGATCTTTTTTAACTATAAATGTAATAATATCTAAAAGATATTTCCCTTGAGAATTTGCAAACCCAAATAATATTCCATGCAATTCATGAAAGAATTATTATCAATATATAGTTTAAGAAGCTATAAGAAGCTTTAGAAGCTATAAGGAGCTTTTAAAGCTAAGTTTTATTTTTGGCATGAGCATTTAATTAACTGAATTTCATATAGTTACTTATCTTCTCTCTCCAGTCACCCTCAGATTTTTGATAATTGTGTTTAGAGTATTTATAAACTGAAGTGAATAATTTGTGAGGACCGTAATTCTTATCTAAATGAAGTTACTTCAATAATGGATTTATAACAATTCATAGTTTTTAATGTCCAATGTCTCCAAAATGTTCCATACTTTATTAACTTTAAATTCAAAGTCGTAAGTAAAACTTGCTAATAACTAAAAATTTGACCATTTCAAAAAGTTACACAAAATATTTTAAAATGAATGTCAAGAAATACTTTGCAACAAAGTTTATTCTGAAGATCATTCAAATGAACTAGCAATATAACATTAAAGTAATAGAAGAAAGGTCTAAGAGTTTTAATACAAATAAATTAGTGTCTAATCATAAGAATTTTTATATTTTTTTTTTTCTTTCCTCATTTTAATGTTTAAAAAAGTTAGCCTTGCTTACACTCTTTTTAATAATACCACTGAATTTTGTAAGAATATATGAAAAAAGCTTCAAATAAAGACACAACAGGCAATTTGAAATATTAAGCAAATTCAAAGCAAAATACCATTAATACTTTTTTTCTTACTAAAAACTGTCTAAATATATATATAGTGTGTGTGCATAAATATAATTTTGTAGATACATGGCCAAAAAGAAGGAACTTTTAAAATTTTAACTTTGATTTCTTTTCCCCCACCACAGAAACCCATAAATGAAACAAGAAAGAAGCTGAAGAAATGATAAAACGACATCTCTTTATATCATAACAATAACAAAATGGCAAAGATTTTATTATGAAATTCTGATAGAGATTTCTTTCCCATGGTCTGCTTAGGCAAAGGAATATCTAATAACTTTTTATAAAGATGTGCAAGTATTAAGAATTTTATCCCTTAATTTCTGGCATGGGAACAATGGAATCAGCAATTTTATTAAAGGTATATTAGAAGAAAAAAATTTTTTAAGTAAGAACTGGTTTCAGAAAAAAGAGCATTTTAGAATGAAACTAACGTGAATTAAAATAAGATAAAAATTGGGAAAGCAATTAAGATTTAAGTTAAATTTAAAAATATTACATATTCATAAAATAATATGAACAGCACAGAAGTCAATGATATTACTATGTAATGAAAGGAAATTATCAATATAAATAAATAGTTATATCAGCATCACCTAACTTGTTTGATGCTTTTACAGTTATGCTGAATTCAATGCTTCACTAATTAATGCAGCATCAAAATATATTTAAAAATGGACATAATGTATCTGGATTCTTTAAAACTATATTGGTAAAAAAAAGATGAAATTTAAAAAAAATGGCCATTATGCAAAAGGTTTAACTGTGCATGAAAATAGACATAACTATTGCCAGATATATAATTGCTTTAACTGAATTATGAAAATCAATGACTAATTTTTCAAAATTGCTATTTCACAAAAAAATTTGTGAAATAGCAATTACTTTAAAATGAATCACTTTTTTAATATCTGGGTAAAATTTTTCCTTATTTTTAATTTTGTATATAAAATTTAATACACTGTCAGTAACACTGCTTTAATGTTTTGTTTGAATTCAAATTCGTCCATAAAAATCTTCAGTTCTTGTGCATTTAGTAATGCTAAAATTAACATTTAATAAAAATACTTTCTTTAAACATTAAATTGGATTTTAATATTTTTTTATTTTGAAGTATACATTCTTCAATTCCATTCACCAGTTTTACAATGTAACTGAATAACAAGTTTGAATTTTTTTTAATATATTCTATGTTAATTGTTTCATAGTCTAAAATATCAATAATCTGGATAAACAAAAAGGTCATCAAAAGCAGTAAAAAAATTAAACTTAATAAAATGAAAATGCTCTAAGTTTAGAAAACATTACCACTGACATAATTCTTAGTTGAAATGTAAGCAGGAAAAATATTAAATCACAGAACAAAGTTCAAATTAAAATTGTAAATTTTCACCTATAATTAAGTTTCCTTTCTTATATTAATTTAATAAAACATATTATTATGTTAATTTGACAGCAAGAATATGTCAACTTTTAGGAAATCCTAAGCCACAGCAATAAAAATTTTTTTAACTTATCCAATTTACAATCTTAGAATCCCCAGAAGAGAATCAATAATGACAGCTTTGTTTCAGCATTTACTGACCAAAACAAGAATCTCAATCATCATAATTATCTTGCATCATATTGGAAAAACAATATTGGAAGTTCAGCATTTCACAGCATTGTAAAGTACAATTTGCAAATTCAAAATTTATCAACAATGTGTTGCCAACACTGCAAACTGTGCATTCAATAATATGATGACACAATAGCATATTACTCATTTTTATATATTTTACAGAAAGTGATCAAACAATACTGCACATTTTAAATTTGTTTTGATAATGTGTTTGATTATGCTTGAAATGTAATGATATAAATATAAAATATTGCACTATTTAATAGCAGTATAATTATATCTGTTCAAACTATTAGATATTAATTTTGATTAGGAATGGGAATTATATTTCTCTTATATTCTTTCATTTCATTAACTTTAGAATATATCATAAAAAATTAATAATAAAATAAAATCTTTCGTTTGCATATAATACTTTTTGCTGAAATAGCCTTCAAGATAGAAAATAAAAATCAGGAATCACAGCAAAATTAAAATGGCTTCTATAAACAATGCAAAACCCGCAGCCGGTATTGATCACAGCATGTGAAATCGCATGTTCCGTTTTTTTGAATAAAATAGCTGTACCAAAACTTCAGTGTTAAAAATAATTTTATGGCCAAATAATAATAACATTTGAAATGAATGTAAGACTTAAGAATATGCTTTAAAAAATTGTTTTCAATATAAGAAACAAAATAAATTCAATGCAATAATTTGCCGTTCATTATTTAGATATCCGAGATAAAAATTTACCATTGATATGCTTTTATAAAAAATTTTACAATATTCCAATCAAAAGAAAATGCAACTTTAGAGAAATTAACTATTGGTAAAATGAATTAGAGTATATAATTAACACACCATTTTATCCTGTGTTTCGAGCACATGGCATACAGCTACTTAAATACATATTGTGTTTAGTTGTCTATTATCTGCGGTGCGACGTGAAAATTTGAAACTCTTGGTATGTCAACAAAAAAAAAAGAAAGAAAAGAAAACTGTTCCTCATTAAAATTAAAAGAAGCCATTAAAATTTGAAGACTTTATTCCTTGTATTTCATAAATTGATATTTTGCAAGTGCAACGCAAGCAGCTATTATTAGCTATTTAATAAATCCCTTTTTTTTTACCACATAAAAAAAATCGAAAGAAAAGAAGTAAATCAGTTCATTTTAACGGTCCAAGCAAATAAAGAAAAAAAAGATAGTGTTTCAATAATTCTTCTGTAAAATAATTCTATAATGGCAGTTTATTCTTTAATTAAATAATTAGTTTTTTTCATTGGAAATACTGTCCCATCAACTATTAAGAGTGCCTTTCTGTTGTTGTCCCGGCATTGTCCTAGTGTGAACAGTTGAAACTATGCTGACAACGTTTGTCCCGACGGGACAATTTTTTGCCATTGTCCCATAGTGGGCGCGTGATTTTCCGGAAGTAGTCATGATCCTCTATTGCGGGCAATAATAAGCCTCGTGCGAACCCACCTTTAATACCTTTCGGAATCAATTACTTGTTCAAAACGTTACCTCTGATAGAACTGAGATGACGTTCAAATACACATTCCAGGAACCGAAGGTCAATTCCAGAGGTAGTGCATCCTTAATCGAAAAGATGCGAGATTATTCCTGTCCCCTATTCTGCATTGAATTTGCGAAAGGAATACTTTATCCGTGATTTTCAAGATTCTCTATGGCCATGCAATATCTGGAGTCATATTACTTTAAGTGTAAATAAATTTATATATTTAAACAAATAGATTTTTAAGAATTATTATTTTTATCACTGCCAATGAGAAAACATAAATGATGTTAAACTTCTATTTCTTTGTGAGACTTTACAAAAATAGGTCATTTTATCCACTAGAGCTATTAAAAAAAGGAAAATAAATATTCCCAATATTGCACTTAGAATCTTTTTTTTTTTTTTTTTTTTTTGTGCAAGGTAAGTAGCAAGAGAAAGTAGAACCTTGAAAGTAGTGTGATTTTGTCCGCCTTAGCCATCTTCAATGGTAAAACAAATGTAATGTAAAATATTTATTTTTCTGTATTTTAGCAATAATTCTCATTCTCCCCTCCCTTATGTTGCTCAGTATCTCGTCTTTTGCAGTTTTCTCGGCAACACTAAATTCTTTTATTCGCGCATATTCCCTCGTATCGTAGCTGCTGAAGATTTAAATGTGCATATACCCACAAGCTGAGTTGAAGTTGTGTTAATAGTATGCAGCTGAAATTTGCTAATTCAAATTCATTTGCAATTGTCCTAAAAAAAAAGAATTTTCGATTTGATTAAGCCAGGTGCACCACTTTCGCAGTATTTTCTCTTCCCGAGTTCCCTCCAATTTGGAATTTATTTATCTCCAATGAGGTGACCTTGGGAAACTGTACTTGAACAAATCATCCTTTGATTTTTGGTATTTTTTCCCTTTGAGATAAGTGATAGATGTGGGATATTTCTTCCTCCATTCCTTCATAGATTATCGTAGACGTCTTTGTCAGTCAAAGCACCAGGTGAATCCCATGCAAACCAATCACCAAACTAGAATAAAAATTACATATTTTGGGTTTTAGAAATTTTTTCTATATTAAAAGAAATGTTGACGAAATTTTTTGGCACTGAGTTTAAAGCATTTAAGCAGCATTTCTTTAATGTAGAAGTAGTCCTGACAAATTTCTACAGTTCTCTGGCAATCAGCTTGAACATTCCCGTTGGCAGAACTCCAATAAAGTATATAATCCATCTGGATTGAGGTACCTTAAGAAAACTCAATTGTCTTTCAAACTACTCTAAATATAAGGTCATATATTCACCCGGTGTCTTGTCCAAGGGGTTGCGTGTCTTCCTCGGGATCTCAGTGTTCCGGGTTTGGGAATTATTTTTTCCCGCTATGTTCTATCTGTGAGGACCCTTCCCCCCATGAAAAAGGGGTTTTTCAAGGAATGTGTGTATAGTCTTCATATGAGCAAGACTTATGCCTTCTGGTGTTCAAGGGTCTTTATTCTCAGAAACTACAGCACCCCTTCTCCGTGGTAATGAGGACATTCCATCATATCATATTCTTTTGAGTTAAAGTGAGGAATTAATATCTTCATTTCGGTTTGGATGGTTCAGCATCTGTTGGCGGTGAAAATTTCTGAGTTTCCAGCTTCAATTTAAGTTTCTAAAATTCAAACACATGTTGATTTGCAAGTTTTTTTCTGCTATCACTTTCGCCTGCATTTGTTCTTCACTCTCCATAACTCGCATATTAATTTGGTATTTCTCTTTTGCGTCGGTTTTTTTTTTCTTTCGTTCGCCTGTTATGGTATTTAAAAATTCCTTAATGAAGAAGCTCCTCAGTTTTTAGATTTAATTAAAGTACTTTTATAATTTACAATTTTAAGGTTTTCTTCAGCTAAGACCTCACCTAGTGCCACCGTTACCATGTACAAGTATTCTTTCTTTCCCTTTGCAAAATATGCCAAAAAGAAACTTCACGAAAACAGTTATAATTGTTCTATAAGTTTTTCTTTCTTTTTTTAAAATTGATATTCTATAGTATTTGGTTGTTAAACTCTGTTTCAAATACTGGAAATAATTTATATGTATAAATTGTCATTAAACTTTGAAATATAATATTCCAAATGTCTTAAAATCAATTCAAAATGTATATAAATCATATTTAAATTTCACTTTACTTCCTGAATTCTAATTCAAACAAACAATGTTTCAAGTAATCAGTTTTCTTACTTTGAATTACAATTAGCTTAATAAAAAATTATATTCTAAATATTATAACAAAATTCATTCATTTATATTATATTCTGCCATTATGTTTTAAAACAGATAAGAATATGTTAAATTTTATTTCCTATTTATTCAAATAGCAAAAATTTACAATGAAAGGTTTCATTCTTAAAATCTGCATAAAAGCTAGAATTAAAATATTTCAGTTTATTGAACTCATTTTATTTTCCATAATTTTAACACTGCTAACTTGCATGTTCTAAATTTTGCTTATAAAATCGCCTGTGCTAATGTATAGGTAAATTGAATCATTCATATGAATAATAATTTTAAAAAAAGGCTATTCAATGATTTTTATTATTGTTATTTTGCAGTAAAGGATTACATTTTTTATAACTTTTTTTCTATGGGATATTTTTTTTTGTAAATTAGGGGAAAAAAAAATTGTATTAATCAAAAGAATAAAAACTTAACTGAAACCTTCATAATTATTAAAATGTATATTCATTTTGTATTATTCAGAAAATCAGCTACATAGGTGGGAAAATTTCATGTTATCTAAGTTTTATATTAATATTAGTATTTTCTCATTAATGGAATCTAAAGTGTTGATTGATTAAAATGCTATTACTATTGCACTGAAGCAATGGAAGGTTTTATTCAATTTCTTAGAAGGATTTAAAGTTGGCCAAAGATCTAATGAGTTATTACTAAAATTTAGATTATTATCTGAAATTTAGTTAATTGAAAAATACTGTTCATCAATACTCTGTAAGTTAAGAAGTATATGTTTACATCCAATTTTATTTTTTGGCATCTTATTTGATTAATGGAATACACCCTCCCCCCAAAATAATATTAATAATTTCTTTTATCATTTGACAATATTAATAAAATAAAATGCTTGAGATCATTCATTTAACAAAGTAATCAGTTTTTTTTTGATAATGTGCAATTTTCTGTCTTCTAAAATGTACTACAAATTACTTAACAAAATAGTTTTTTCATACCAAAAGCACTGATATATATTTTAAGAAATAAGAATATCAAATATTTTGCAGATATAACTAACTAATTTATGAATTATATAATTTAAAACATTTAATGATAATACAAATATCAGGAAAAAGTTCATGTCTATAGTGGATTTCATAAAACTTGTTCATATAAAATAAAAGTTGAATTATTATTTTTTACATAAAATTCCTTCCAAAATTAAATTATTATTTTTTTTTAATACTTTGGAAAAAGCTTGATTATCAAAACATCTCATTGGTGTTATCAAGATTATTTCAGGCAGTACAAGAAATTTCAATATTTGTTCTATATTACATAAGCCTTTAACAAACCTGCCAATTTTTTCCATTCTGCCATTATTTTACCTTAATAAACTTTCTCTCTTTTTGCATTGAATGAGTTTAATAGCTAAGAATGCATTCTCTTTTCATTTTATACTGGTGATTGCACAACATAGATTTAAATTAAAATCTTAATTTAAGGATAAAACATCTGTTTTGATGATTAATTGATTGATTTTTTTATCTATTGATACAACAATTTAACATATTTTTGAAATAAAACTAAACAAAAAAGTTCAAAAATTTTCATTTACTTATCACATAAAATTATGTACATGGTGTTAAATGCAATGCTCTCATTCAGCAAAATTTTTCTTTTTCTTTACTATATTTATGTCAACTTCATCTGCTACAGAAGCATCATTTAGCTTCTTTTTCTTCTTTTTCTTTACTATATTTATGTCAACTTCATCTGCTACAGAAG
>JAPMOQ010041725.1:118-22784 GCA_026543055.1 Argiope trifasciata
TTTTTTAAGTTCATAAATATTAAACGAAACTCTCATGCCAATCTTTTATAATTTCATAAATATTATAACAGAAATTTACTTTTTACACTATTTTAAGATTTTTAATTTTTTCACTATTTTAAGATTTTTAAGATTTAGGATTGATTTTTTAATGATATCAATTTAATTACTACTCTATTTGTTTCATCAATTTCACCTTGTGTAAAAAATATTTTTGTGCAAAATTTAATGTTTCTTTATTGCAATTAAATTCTTTAATTATACACGTAGTTTACTTGAGAAATTAAGAAGTGAAATAACGTTACTGGAAAAACAACGTATATAATTTGAAATTAAAATTTTAAAATGGCAGTATGATATTATTGGGCTCAATTACATTTAAGAAACTCCTTTTTTGCTTAAAGATTCATAAATATCATTATACACAAAGAATTTTATGTAAAATTTAATACAGCTACCCCCTTCCTCTTCACAAACCAGTTGATCTAAAAAATGGGCTTAAAATTATAAAAAAGATTTATTCTTTTTCACTTGCTATTATATTACTTATGCTTAAATATTACTATTATGCTTTTAAAATGAAAGATCTCATGGAAAAATACACTTTTTCAAAGCTAATTATTTAATAAATTGAAAATGGATTTCTGTTTAAAATTGCTCACACTAATGAAGTATTACTTAAGAGAAATTTTAGAGCTTAGTAATAAAATTTCGGATAGATGGAAACCAATAGCAATATATTTTTTTAAATCCAAAATCTGATATTGCTCATAAATAATCGCACTCAGTATAGTACAGCAATTACAGTAAAAATAATTGCAATTTTAATATGTAATCTGAAAGTAGTCTACCTTATAATAAACAGACAAGAATGACCTCTTTAAATCTTTTTCGGAAATCTCATCTTTTTTATCTCATCTTCATCATTTTTAAATCTCATCTTTATCGGAAATGTAAGAAAGAATGCGAAATATTTATTTTATAAGCTTTTTTTCGGACACGTTGAAGCTCAATTCAAGATCATACATCATTGTTTGAGTCGTTGTATTTTTAAGTTATATTGCGAACATATTTACATGCATGCGAAATTATGTGCAGAAGAATAGTGAACCCCATCACGGATATGATTCAAAATTTTGATTACAGATCTATAGTTTAGGTGCTAGATATGTGCATATAATTTTAATTTTATGGTTTAGATTTTGTAGTTATCATGTCCACTTGTACTCGAATAACCTGATAAACAACATCCTGCGAAAGAAATATGTTAAAATTTTATGTAAACTTACAAAACTAGATATAAATAACACATACTAAATTTTATGTGTCCAGCTCAAAGCGTTTATTGGTCATAATGCTCATTGATATATAAATAATACTTATCATAAATCAAATATCAATATGAATCCGTAAACTTCAGGTTCTGTCTAGGTGTGTGTGACATAACTGGTGCCCTGCCCATTATCCGGGTTTTGACACGCGTGACGCTTCTAAAAGGCTATTTCTCCTTTTTCTTCAGAAAGCTAACGCATTTGCGCTGGTGAAGTCAAAATCAGTTGTTTAATTTCTTAAGTTTAAAACTAAATAAAATTATTTTTCTAACATGTCGCAATAATTGGAGTCTAACACAACTACACGCAACGCTAATTACAACTGATAGATAAGTATAATCCCAAAAATATGTTAATGAGTCTCAAGGAGATGTGAAATGTGAACATTTATCAAAATGTTAATATCAATTGTACAATACATTCTCTCTTTGTACAATTATTATACCAAAATGAGCATCCGATAGTCTCATATTTTCTTCAAAAATGTCATCATTTTCCCCAGCATAAACTAGTAAACTTTGTTATAACTACAGATGTTTTAAGCGACGTAGACAAACTATAGCTACGAAATATTGTTTTGAATGTAGTATTTTTACTGAATTTGAGGTGCGAACATAATTTCGATTGCCTTTTTCCCCAACAGTTTGAGACCATAATTTGATACTGTAGTGGAATGAAGGCCATTTTGATCCGTGCAGAGGAAGCAAGAGATCAAATATTTAGGGGAAAATTTCTTCCATGATCATGATCGAAAACATGAAATATGAAAGATAAGGCATTAAAGTGCGCACCTTAACATAACAACATATCATCTAATTATTACAATCGCAATGCACTTTGGTACCTAATCTAGCACTACCATCTATTATCCAAAAAAGAAGATTTAGTACTACAACTGCTGCAATACGTCATTAAATATTTAAAAAGAATAAAAATTAAATGGAAAGATCATTTCCATCACAGGCAAAAAAAAAAAAAAAATTCAAATTTATGTTAACTCATTGAAAAAGCTCTCGTTATTGCTTGCGAAACGAAACATCGGTAAAAACAACACGCTGCATCTTATACATATTTTACAAGTTGGAAAGAAATCAAGTTAAATAAAAGTATACACGAATGACTCGATTTACTTAAAAGAAACAAACTATTTTCATTATAATTAAATTTTTTATGATGAAGTTGAGTTTACCTGACTTCTCCGTTTTAACAGGATTGAAAACTTGTATAATTAATAATAAAAATATGTGAACTAAAAGGAAATTTTCCCCCGAATTTTAGGTTCAGGGAAACAGATTCTAAACCTCAGGGAACTTAGAATAAATCCGGATCCCATACGTTTGAGCGGAAAGAATGCCCTCATCTCGATTGATGCCACCCTCAATGAGGAGATACCACCGGGAGCCAAAATCCAGATCAAAGTCTGGAAAGTGAAGAGAATTTTTGCCTGGGACATATATCTCAAAGCTCCCTGTTTGCTTGGAATTGGATGGTGAGTTTCCTCATATCTCCTTTTCCCATTATCTCTGTAGCATTTCTTGGTAACCATGCCTATGTGAATGTGTCGCGTGCCTTGATACAAGTGATGACACTTTTCTTTGCCACACAAATTTATAATATATTAAGGGTTAGACGATCAATAACTATTTACATATGTACAACTGCTCTTTTTTTTGTTCACCACTTCTCCTTTCAGCCGTGAAACAGGAGCAGTTACCTCTTAGAAGCATGATGGAATGAAGGAAATATACTTTTTGAAAAAATGCAGTTTTGAAAAAAACTTTTAAAACTTTTTTCTGCGTGATTAAATTGAACCTAGAAACCTTAAGTAGGCTTGCTGAAATGAAAATTTTGCTTGAGAGTTATAATGGATAAGTGCTCTTATTAACTTGGCAGGCAGGTAGGTTGGTAAATGAGGTTTATATATATTTATTATTTTGTGGCCATACTGTGCCAGTCATATGGTTTAAATTAAGACTACATTAATATGAACCAGACTAATGAATTATAAATTAATGCAAATCGATGAAATTGCAAGAAATATAAGAGGTGCAACAATCAGCTAATAAAATTTCAAAATTTCTCAATCACAGAAATTTTTTTTGAAACAAATTAAAATTGCGAGTTAATGATACAATTCCAAAATGAAGCTCTAAAAGACGTTAAAAGGTTGAAAAGCTGCTAGGTGCAAGTAAAAAGATTAATCGCTTTTAAAAATGTAAAAATATTTGGGTGGTATTTCTCATCCACCAAGTCAGTTAGACTTAGGGATGATTTATTGAAAATGTTGACACGAAACAAATGGTACTTAGGGCATTCAATAAATAACTTATTAACTTGGAGGAATATTCTAGGTATGATCGAAAGAAAGAGAAGATTTGAGCAAAGCAATACCACTTGTTAATATAAAATTTGTAAATGGTAAGCTTCAATTTATCGTTTCATTGGTCTTTCTTAATATTATTTACAAAATTATATCATCATAGGACTATCTAATAGGACAACCTTTTGAAGATTAAAGGTATCCCACGAAGAAGAGTTTTATTTCAAAGACTTCCTAAAGACACTATATAATTCCTTAGAAACATCAACTGCCTCTTTCTTTCCTGCTAGGATCGCACACTTACGGTTAATTCAAGATCTCGAATACAAATAATAAGCAAATTGTTCCCCAGGTACTACTACTGCACAGAATCAGGGGAGTAGGCAGATAGATTAAAAGTATCGCTACCCTAATTACTAAACAAATAAATTTTGCAAAAATCATTTTTTTTTAAATTTATAAACTATTAATATTATATGGTGTATACAAACCAGACTATTATAAATTAAAGTAAATACTTTTTAAAGTATATTAGATTATATTTTGAAGGGTTTACTGCAAAAAGGATGTAGCTCCAATTAGGGGAATTTGGAGTTACATGTACTATTATATTGTTTAAAAAAGTACTTGTTCGCCTAGTGCCAGAAAAATATAGCTCCAATCGTTAGTTATCGCGTTACCTCAAATGATGGAGTTGTTTGTCTCATTAATTTGTTGAAATATAACTGTAGCTCCTGGTGCTACCGCCAGTTTTCTGCAAACTTGAATAATTGGAGCTACCTCCTTCTAGCAACAAATAAAACAATTATTTATTATCTGAGTGTTATATTCTATTTAACAGATCTTGTAGAATAATGATTTTTAATGTTACGTATAAATATCTATTAAATATATGTAGGAAACAAACAGTATATAAATTAAATACAATCTATGTGTTTAATTTTATTAATACTTGATAATCATATTACTTATATTCATGTTAGGGAATCATTAATAACTACTTTTTTCAAGAATTTTATTACTTTATTTTTTTTTCAGATTAAAAATAAATAAGTACAAATTTAAAAAAATAATAAATAAAGGTATACATGCTTTACAATCTTATTAAAATACAAAAATTATCTAAAGTATCTCACTAGCTTATTCATAAGGTTAAAAATAGGTTGAATTTTGAAATTAATTAATCAATTATTAAAAGTGGGGCATTTTAAAGAACAGGATGATATCATCTTCCACTACAAATAGCATCCTATAGTGCAAACGGAGAAACGGATTACAAAGACATTCGGTATACAGACTATATACGAGATGAGCTTACGGAATTTTGAATTTTTTTATGTGTACCAGAGGGCGCCTTTTCCAAAAAAAAAAAAAAAAAAAACTTTAATTTTAACACAATAAACGATTAAAGCGGAATACAGAAACAATATTAACATGTATTGACTGGTTTCTGATCACCTCGTCATCGAACCACATTAAATAAAGCTAAGAAAAAAGAGGGGGAAAAAGAACCCGGTTTAGTTCGCCGAAACAAGAACAGATTAGGACGAAATTGCACAAGAGGAACAGTTGTTAAGATTGTCCAGGATGATGTAGAGAAAGTTGCCTTGATGTGACTGAGTACCTTAATTCGACTGCAAAAACTCCAGTCAATGGACAATGTGTGTTCAACAGCAGATGGTAATTGAACTGTTGTGATGCTTCATATATGAAGTGTAATGGAGTTCTATAAGTCATTCAACATCTTAACAAGATACCGTCATCATTACAGCCGGAAACATCGGCATAAAATATAACATCGACTACAAACGTTTCTTACCCTAACCTGTTTGGTATAAAGCTTTCTCTTCGTCGCAAGCATGCTAATTTCAATTTTTTGGGGCTCCAGAATTGGCAGCTTTTCCCGGTTTTAACTATTATTACTCATAATTCTTGTTCTGGAGTGTTAATATTGCTTATGTATGCCGTTTTGTGCTTTTCTTTTGTTAGATTTAATGTTTTTCCGTAAAAGACACCCCCGGTGGACATTTTGGAACTATTTTTTTTTCTTCAAAATTCTTTGAGGGCATCTCGTTTGTAGTCATTATACCAAATTTCGCTGCAATCCGTTCATCAGTTTGCGTACTAGGATGCTGTTTATGGGGAAGTTTAATAATAATAATCACCTTTTACATTGCTATGAGCTGCAAATTGCCTAAATCTGTGGATGCATGAGATAATTTTTTTAAAAACAAAACAAAACTTTTTGTGCAATATATTTATTTATCTATAACAAATCCTAAAGTAATTTCTGCTTTATTAATATTTATGTCTCAACTGATACTTTTTTACTCTAGTGACCATCTCAGGACACTGGATCTTAGTTACAGAAACTTAGTTTTTTGAAAAATCAATAAGTCTGTTTTTCAGAACGTATCTAGGAATTTTGAACCTGATTTGATGACGTAAACAGTACTTGAGCCAGCATTTTAATTTCTACATTTCTACATTACATCAGCAGGAAGATGTTGGACCTTAGATATACCAAAAAAGTTCATAAAATTAAAAGTAGATCTAAAATAATTTTTTTTTGCACAAATTTCAAAAAATGGTTTTTACTGTTGCAATGAAATACAAACCGCTTTCATTGTTTCATCAAATATTTATTATCATTTCTTTCTTTTATAGTTGTATGCTAATGAAAAAGGAATATATTTATTATTTTGTACATATTTTATGAGCCATAACAAAATGAAGTTTCAAAACTGCGAAATAAAACGTACAATTACTTGATAAATCACCAGAATAGTTATGATTTCAATTTTAACATGATGCTATGGAACTCGCTGCGATTAAGTTATGAGCATAACAGACAGAATGCGAGCTATAACGCATACCATAATTTGTCATCCTTTGCCAAAAGAAACACAAATATAAAATAATACTTATTTGAAACTGAGCAAAATCATGTCATCTTAAAAAGCACCTGCAGAAAATATTTATACGAAAATGGCAAAATCTTTGGGATAATGGAAATACGGGTCGTTCTATTTTTAAAGTCATCAAAACAGTAAAATTGCAACCACTCTCCTGGACTCGTGAAGAAATCCTGTTTGTTACTGGACATGGACCTTTCCCGTCTTTTCTTCACCGCTTCCATCTATCAGCAAATGATTACTGCTCTTGTGGAGAAATCGGCGATCTCATTCACTTTGCGACTTCTTGGCCTTTTACTCTTTCATGGCACCTCAGAAAACCCTCATCATCGCTAGAAAGTCTGTGGTACAAAAGAGTCCTTAGTAATCCATCATCCAAAAGTAGAATCATAAACATGATTAGATTCCTAATTGACCAGGGAAAGCTTCTGCAATTAGAGTAACTCTATTATCTCTTAGGTCACCATTTAATACAGCTCGTACTTTATCTATAACTTGATTTTCATCCCCCTCTCAATATTTGTAACTCTTTTGTGCGTTCATACTGTATATTACTATGCTCACTCATCCAGTTTCTTGTGCTCAAGAAGTTCAGTCTAGCATTCATCATAACTTGTTTTGTTGTATTTTCATGTATTTAGTCATTTGTCTGTATCTTTCAAATTCATTGTTGTGTACTTTTTTTTGTTAATAAAGTCCACCTACATCTATACCAAACCGGAAAGGGGCCCCATGAGCTCTAGAAACGGAGGTGTGGTGTGGTGTTAAATGTTAAATACTAGATAGTCCTAAATGTCGGATAGCTTATTCAGAATTTTGTTCATGCTTTGTATATTTGAGTGAAATTATTTCTCGTGAATGGTATTCTAATTCTTGTAATCAAACATATTTGAAAGCAAAAATTTCAGATTTTCTTTATTTAATAGTGATGTCGAGCATTGCAAGTTTTTCAAATACTTCAGTGGTGAGAATATGTGTCCAGTGAAGCCCCAGAGCTTTCGAGGCGAAGACATTGAAATTATGATGCCCGAATTAGGAAGTTTCGTCAAATGGTTTGCATCGGTAAGTTTAGAAGAGATGTGTGTCCTCATCAACAAATGAAATCTATGAAAATTTATAAAATTAAATGTTTGTTCGTCTGTTTAAAGTTTATACAACTACACACCCTTTGATGGAATCGAAGGGAATCAGGCACACATGATCTTAAACATTACAAAGATTAACTGTGTAGTTAAAAATTAGTTACGCTCGTCAAAATGAGTGTTGAAACTGAGGGGTAGAAAACAATTTTATTTTTTTCCCTCCATAACTTTGGAATATATTATTACTCAAAATTCTTTTTAAGCCATCTTAAAAATTACAAAAACTTTAACTCTTCAATGAAATATATGTTATTTCTGTATAGCTATTTCTCTAATTTAGTTACTATTACAAAATAAATGTAAATAAAATTTGTAACGATTTCCTTTTTTTCCTTCTAAAATGTTAAATTTGTATTTATGTGCCAAGAGGTTAGATAAGAGTGTCGCATATTCGAAACTTTTTATTACTATTTTAAGTGCAGTTGTGGATTTTTACTATAACTTTGTTCGAATAATCGGTATTTTGTTTTTTCTTGCTTATACAGAAAAGAAATAAGTAAAAGAATTTAAAAATTGAAATCTGTTACCACAAAATTTTAAATTATAATGTGAAAACGTTATTATTTCTATTATTTATTTTCATTAATTTGTTAATAGTTTGCACAATTAATAATTTTGTGAAACTGGTTAATGATTTAAAGTAATTAAGATAATTCGTAAGAATTCGGAGAAAGAGTAATTGGAAATCAAATTTTAACTTCAATTGGCGATAAATCGCCAAATGTGATGGCATTCTGCAACCCTAAAAGTGAAAAATTAATACCTCAAAATTGATAAATCGCCGATTTGTTTCCAACGCATTTTGAGGCTTCAAAAAAATCTCGAAACCAAATAACATCATGTACTCACATGATAAAAAAAAACCTCAAGCCAAAACAACATCATGCCTCATATGACAAAATAACAACAACAACAAAAAACGGAGGTGCAATTATGGAAACTGTGGCTAGTATCGAACAAAGTATCATTTTGCTTTTATTTGCGAATAAAATTCTAAGGCAGTGATACTTTTCTAACAAATGTAGATTCCTGTAGTTGCATACTCCAAAAATCCGTCCATTTTGCTTTTCAATTGTTTTATTCATTTCAAGACTTAGACATTTCATGACTTAGATTCAACATATATCAACATTTAACTCATAAAAGTAGTAATTGTCGATGCATTTTGTTTCTTTAAATCGACCGTTAACTACTTCCACACTTAAACAGCTTTATTTTTTTATAAACTGGCAGACTTCCTCATGGAATTTGCTAGAGTTGGAATAAGTTAACGAAAAGAATAAGGCTTTCCAGGCATTATAAAAACCCTAGACTATAGCAATCCTCCATTTGGATATTCCAGCTAGCTTTAAGGGAAGTATTAATTCTTCACTCAACACATCGACGAACCATATTAATACTCCTCATAACACATTCATTGGGTTAAGGGTCTCTAAAATAATACTCCTCAAATAAAATCACACCAATTTAAAAAACCATCTTTTATTAAAAAACACAATTATAAATTGATAGAACAGCACAGTAATAAATATATATACAGCTCGTGACACGTAATTGCATTGAGTCACGCGAGTGAGCGAGATGGAGAAATGTGCGTGAACAGGAAGAAATTAAAGAAATAAAGCATTGCAAATTAGGGTAATTATTCTCCTAAACTTTTTCATAGACTTTTCAATTATGGTGGGATTTGGAGCCAACTAAGTCTTCTACTTCTGTGTAGTTGATTTAAGATCGCTCCATTTAAAACAAAATTTAAATTATTTTATCACAAGTCCTTGATTCATGAACTTACTTATATATGTAAATCAAGGAGGAATAGATCAGTTGTATGTTCCATTTTAACACTGATACATATTTCCATTTTGCTTTTGCCGCATTTTAACATAAAACAAGGGTGATTGGTCTTTCCTCAATAAACTATATTTTAAATACTGCCCTGTACCATGTACACGACTTCCTGTATTAAATTTTTTAAAAATCTAAAATGATTTATTTTGGTTTGTCAAATTCGCGTGCAAAGTATTTCAGAGCTTTTTTGAATCACACTGTATAATTTTTAAACTCATGTGCTTATAATGACACACCTTATATTAAATAAAAATATCGAATTTTTATTGTTTGAAAAAAAAAGTATTAAAAGCTTTAAAAAGCCCAAATATGTTGGAGATATTTCATTATCTCAAGCATCCTGAATGTTATTTTAGGAATAGGAATAACTATAAATGTCCCAAATATTTTTTTCCATATAAAATGTTTAAGTTAAGTAAATTCCAAGATCAATAGGTCAAAGTACTGCTGACAGATTAGGTAAATTCAATACATTATTCCCATATTTAAACATCTTTTCAGGAAATTATAAATAAAATTATCCCTTTGCATTCTGATTTGAAACTTGTATATAAATCATTTAAATTTTGAATATGTTACAGTGAATTTCAAATTGTTACCTTTATAATATTTTACAAGTTATTTTTTTAAAACATAGCTTTTCTGTTTCTAGGGTCGTTTCTGGATCGAAATGAGAATAACTGGTCGAAACTCAGAGCAACTCTCATGCTATTCAATTAAAGGAGAAGCAAAAGCCCTCTTTGCGCCTTTGAAATTAAATACTATGTCTCAGAAGACAGAAAAACTAATATCTACATAGAAAATATATTGCTAAAAACATTTACTTGCATCTTTTGTAAATTTTTGTTAAATAAATAAATATTTTTTTTATTTCGTAAATGAACAACTTGATTTCTTTATAGATCAACCTTTATCTGGAGAACATAAAACTTATTTACCGCTTAATTTCTCCATTAAATTAATTTTCAAATGGAAGTATAATGAATGGTTGAACCGAGTGAAATAAGATTACACGAAAAATAAGTTTTCTTAGAAAAGAAAAGAGGATTCTGGAGTTGCTGTTTTCTGTGTACTGAATTCACACTCTTTTTATTATTTTCTCGTGTACCCTTTACAGAACATTTAATCTATTTTCTAGGCTGAGCCATAATTTAAATTTTTGCTTAGTTTTTTTGATGTTTTGTGTCAATTGATTTTTTAACGTTTTGTGTCAATTGAACATTATTTATTTATTTATTATTATGTTTATAGTATATTTATTGGTATCTATTTGTATATGCTTTTGATCCTACAAGTTTATTTAATATTATAATTGAAATAAACCATATTATTAATGAAATATGGATATTTACTTTCTCGATTCACATCTTGTGTTAGCTTTTTGCAATAGGAAACAAGCTGATTGGGACTTGCGCATCCATGATCCCTACACGATTTACAAAAATGACAACAGAAAACATTTTATGGAAACTTATTAGATTTCATTAGCAAAACTTATTTTCGAAATATATAAACAAACAGACGCTCAGTCTGCATCAATGCATCTATCCTGAAAATCCCGACGAAATAACTTTGAGAAAGTATATTTTGAATATGTCTTTGATATTTTAATTTCTCTTTTAACTTAAATTTTAAATACATAATGTATTTTAACGTTAATTCAATACGCTAAGTAAAGTTGTGTAATATTCCTGTTCAATATTGTCTTATCCATTCCTAGTCTTTGTGTTAATCGAGAATACGCAACGTTTGATAGTGAAATATATATTAGTGATTAAAAGAGAATTCAAGTAAAGTTAAGTCATTTACGAAATTTTTTCTCTCAAAATTCGTTTCTAATATGCTTTAGTCAATTGCAGTTGAAAAAGTCTGAAAAACGACAACTCTTGTAGGATAGTTTCTATAATTCCTCCCCCCCCCTCCTCCTCTAATGATTTCTAACTATAAAATCATTTGTATAGCCTTCTAACAATTGAAAAACTAGTTTTGGTATCAAACAGCAGCACATCGATATGAAACACGTTGAAAAACAAAACATTTTCTCTAAGAAAATAAATATATCGTTTATCCGTACACTTTGTTCTGATTTAGGAATATCATAATCAGATATTTTAAAAATTATATATAGCTTCTAACTATCTTTCAGAATCGGAAATTTCTCTTTGTTATAGCAATCATAAACAAAACGAAAACTTCCTATGAAATAAATTACATACTCATTTGAGTATTTGCCCAATTCAAGAAATGGTAACAAAAGAACAACAAATTTCAATAATATGTTTCAATAAAAAAAAGCTCCTTTGGACACCCCCCCTTTTTTCTAATAAATAGAATTAAACAATCAGAAGACAAATATGATGTGAAGTACCTGAGGGGAGGATTTATCCTTAGATGCGTTTTTCGAAAAGGCAATCGGATCTTTATTCAATTTTAGCATAAGTGCATTTCATTAATCTTTTTCATGGACCTTTTTTTTCTCTTTTGAATTCATCAACATTTTTTGATTTATTATCAATTAAACAATAATATTTCAGGAAATATATTTTATTTTGTTGAATTTTACGATTACATTTAAATTCTAAGAGTGGAAGCCCAAGGAGTCGTTAAGGGCCATGAAAAAAATACAATTTCATGGTAATTATTTGCCATGAGAAGATGCATAAAAGTACTTCATTTCCGTAGGCATGTAGCGGATCCTTTATGCTACAGTTCTTACATCGTCTTTTGTTAGAATACAACACTGGCTTATGGTTTTCCATACTGGCTAAGTGTACATCAAGTGGAACCATACATTTGTTTATTTAGAAGTAAGTAAAATGTCTTTTCCTTTTACCTGAGGAATATCTGTAAATTAACTGATATGTTAATGGTATACAGAATGTCAGTTAGTCTGAATTTCTGTTTCTTTGGCTCATTTGCCACATGATAAAATTATTTAGGATGCAAATAAGAAAATGAAAGATACAATGGCACTATTTTATAGATCTTTTTCCTATAGGTACCTTATTTTTCTTTGATCAAAGCAATCACCCCCTCCCATAACATCGTCACGTACGGGGATAACTTTGAGCAAGGTCTTCTGTTCTAAAACCCTCTTTTTTGCCCATTTGACAGATGTCATAATCATTGGATTATGTGTAGCAGTCAACAAAGTAGAAATCTTTCTGTCCGTAGACTTTATTGAAGCAGCACTTTTCTTAGTTAGCATCACTTGTTCTTGTATACAGCCGATCAACCCGCCACCATTGAAAGTAGCAGTATCGACTTGAGTTAGGAACACTTATTAACTTCTTATTAGTGTGTGAAAATTACTGTTCACAGCGATACAATAGAGTAGCATTCTACAAGGTGACTTAAAATTTATCGTTCAAATTTCGTGGGGAGGTACGGAATATCTCAGGAAATAGATTTTACTGAGGAAAGTATGTCCCCAAATTTCATCTGCATGGACAACTGATGTGGAGACAAGGAAACAGTAAAGTTAAGTGGTAACGAATGTACCCTTTTTTTAGAAAGGTAACATTCTTTCGAAATAGATGTTCCACAGCTTATCCGCCGAAATATGTGGTATCAAAATGACTGAACCCCAGACCAAAGCGCAATTGTTATGCGTGATTTTCAGCACCGAATATTCGGAGCTCAATGGATTCGTAGATGTGACTGATCACTTTGCCTCCCTGGTCACTTTTATTTATCGCCCATTCTTTCAGTGCTAGGTCATGAAAGGATTTGAGTACAAGTCCCACATCGATATTAAAATGGACATTTTCGTATGAATAGTGGCTGCTGCAAATATTGTATTTGATATGCCAAGCGTTTCTGAAAATATTTAGTGATCAATGCAATGGCGCTGTAAATCCGCTGTTCGTGTAAATGGTGGAATTTTGAGCAACTACTGTAAACTACTATTTATCTTTTTGGAATAAAAACTGCACTGTTTCCCCATGCTCACTTTCGTTTGTCAATTTTGTCCATTCATTTGACGTTTGCGGACATACTTTCCTATGTGAAATTGGTTTTCTTGCGTATTTCCTACCTCTCCACGAAATTTGAATAAGACGTTTAGAATCACCCTGCATTATAGTAATATTTGTGTTTTCCTAAGTGGTGGGTATTTTTCATAAGACCTTGTAGATGGAAAGTAATCTTTCCAAGGCCCACGAAATGGTTAAGTGGATATTTCTTTTAAACAATCGATAGTTATTGTAAGGAACAGTTTAAAGTTTTCATACTTTGTACGTATTTATTAAAATTGATGCAGACGAAATGAAAACAAATATGTTTATTGATTAAGGAAATTATATCATTTTGTCATTATCTGACTTTGAATTAACAAACAATAGCAATGTAGTTTTTTATTTATTAAAAGATAGTTTTCAATAGTAATGAAATTCAACGGCTTCCCCTATTCACTTCCCCTTTCAGTGAATAACATGACAACTGTTCTGAATTTGGATCAAATATTTTCATTTCCACCCAATAGCGTCCCTAAAAAAAGAAGAAAAGTTCTTTAAAAATTTTAAAAAAGTAGTATTTCAAGGAATAGAGCAATTGCTACTTTAAATTCATGCCTAAAAAATTTAAATAATTAAAGCTTTTCTACAGCTATAAGTTTTAATTAACCCATTTATACCTACTGTTCCATATATATGGAACAATATTATTATCTATTATCTATGGAACAGTAGGCATAAAGGGGTTAATAATTTATAATGACTCCCAGAAAACACGGTATCAACTGATATTATTAAAGAGGTTTAGCAGCAAATTTAAAACTAATTTTAATTCAAACGTTTTATTTGTCAGATTCATATGTAACAATATCTTATATTTTCCAAGGATCATTTCTTGTAGATACATAAATAAATATTTTTAATTCATATATCTCGGATATGGCTCTAACGATTTGTATCAAATTTTATATTAAGATAAGGTTTTGCGTTTTTAGTTTATCTGTATAAATGTCTTGCCTGAAAAAACTTAATTTTAGACTCACTCTTTTTTTTATAATTAACTATTAAAGCCATTCTCTATTTGCTCGCATGCTGACAGTGTCATATAGCGTCATTTCAGGCTCAATTTCACCATGGAAGAACTGGATGCAAGTTCAAAAATGTAAGTGATGATAAATAAATTGTAAAATGAATACAGCAAAAGCTCTTTATACGCGGGGTATATGTCCCATAAATATGCCGCGAATACAGAAACCGTGAATACGGAATGGTAATTTATATGGGATTATAGGGGATACGTTCCTAGGTGACAAAATAAAAAAAAATGTATAAAAAAATTAATTTAATTGAAGGTTTTGAACATTTTGATTAATTATCTTAAGGCTTAGGCAATGGTTTGAAGAATTTTATAATTTTCTCTTGCTTGCTCATTTTTAAAAGCTCCTTCAATCCTGACTGATACTCAGCAGTCTCATTAGCAATTTGCCTCTTAAAAATAAGACTTCGTTCTATAGACGTTCATAAAGAAATCACAAAGCTCATTTGCCATTCTCAAACCTTCACTAAGATTTTTCAAATTAAATGTCACGTTTCCAGTGCTTGTTGAAGCCTCTTCTTCAATGGGCTGGGAATTTAACATTTCCTACAAGTCAGTTTCAGTCAGATCTTCATTTTGCGATTCAAGCAATTCCTGAATATCACTTGATTCTATCTGTTCGAACCCATCTCGTCTAATTCCATTCGTGATTTCGGCTATGTTTGCAGTTTGCATTTAACATCATACTCTAGAAAAAATTGTAATAAGATCTATTTTACTTTTTTTATTAGTCCATTGGACGGCCTTTATAAAGAATATTGGGCTGGATACCAATTGGAATCCTTTTATTATGATGTATGTACTTATTAGATCCACGAATAAAGAAATTTTTAGCCGCGAATAGAAGAATTGGGTCTCATTTTTTTGATCCGCGAATAGTGAAAACGCGAATGAAGGAAGCGCGAATAAGGAGCTTTTACTGTACTACAATGTAACAAAATTTGAAATACATATTTTAAAATTTGCTTCTAGGTAGCGTCACTGATATGAGCACAAAATTTGATTTAATCTATTAATTAAAATTGAGGTCTCTAAATACTAAAATAGTATACTGTATGTAGATCTTTATAGAGAATAAAAAAGTTTAAAAATAATGCTATCATGTCATGCTTTTAAAATATTAATATCTAATAAATGCGAAATCCTTACTGATGCAAACCATCTGATGAAGCTCCCTAATACCGGAATCTCAATGGAAATGCCATCGCTTTGTAACTCTTGGGCCTTGACTGGGCATAAAGTTATGTTGGGACTGAAGCTCTCAATAAATGAGCAGAGTTCCACATCGCTGAAAAAGAATCGATTAGCATATAAAATGGGATTTCTCAACAATAAGAAACAGTATCGTCATATAACTATGTGTTCCTTTCTTCAGTTTTTTTGCACATGAAGTAATTATAATTGACAAATAAATCAATACTAAAAGTTTTGATCAAGGGAGAGTTTTTGATGATGTCCAAAATAGTTTCTTAAATTTCTGGGACAGGATAACTGTAACACGAACATTAGGCAATCATATAACTATGTGTTCTTTTATTCAGTTTTTTTAGACATGAAGTATTAATAATTGACAAATAGATCAATATTAAAAGTTTTGATTAAGGGCAAGTTTTTAATTATGTCCAAAATGGTTTCTTAAATTTCTGGCATAGGATAACTGCAACACGAACATTAGGCAGTAGTTTTCCAAATATTTAATTTAGAATTTTTACTAATATGATTTTTCTGATGGGCTATATTACGTCAGCATAGGCGATGCCTATTGCTTGCTAACGGATCGTAAAACTCTCCGAAGCTTTGGCACATGCGTTAGGATAAGTTTAATTATGCAAAATTGGTGTAAGAGGAATGGAAGAGATGTTTACATGATTAAAAATAAGTTTCAAAAATGGCGCACATCCTTGGTGAGATAGAACCGACGCAAAAATGGTAATCGAAACGGGAAATGAGAATCCACGAGCACGTGCTCCGTTTTAGCTAATATATGGAGAATAAAATATTTTGCAAATTTTAATTTAAAATAAGTTAATCAATATTAAATAATTTCTTATTTTGTTTATTTCATTTGTGTTATTAGATTTAAAAAAATCTGTTTTCAATTTTTTTATTGATCACAATAATTTTTCATCAACAAAAATTATGAAACTATAAAACTAGGTAAGTTGCATTGTGTTACAACTTACCTCATTTCATAGTTTAGATCTATCTTGATTTTGTTTCCTTCTTATAGTAGATTTTGTTTTAAACATTAATATTTACTTCGTAAATTGGATAATTACATTTTTTATGAGCAAAAATATCAAAAACTACGAAACGAAAAAAGTTGTAACATATTACAACTTGCGAGATCAAGATTGATTTTGTTTCAATCCCATGGTTTGATCTTCTGTTTTAAATATTAACCAGCGGGTGACCGAGCTCCGCTCGGAGAAAACAGGTATCGAAGCTAATTCGAAGATTTAAATTTTCAATTGTGATTTATCAAAACAATACATGCCATAAGAAAATTTGTGAAACCATTGGTGAAAAGATAACCGGTTAAAGTGCACCATTGTAAACTATTCTAAACAAAGTTAGAGTTTGGAAAGGGAACTATTCTATACAAAGGTAAAGTAAAGGTAAAGATTGAAGTGTGTTGAAGTTCAATATTTTTGACAAATTTATTTAGAAAAACCAAACATATATGCATACATAAGAAACATATTATAAACCTATAACAGCATAAATATAAAACTTTATTAGTTCGTCATATTGGCTATAGATGGCAGCACGTTACCGCTTGAAAATTTAAGTAACCATTATGGCGAACTAATAAAGTTTGAAAATATCCTATCTGTAACTCCGAACTGCTCGACCGTAGCGCTTCAAAACCGGCGTCAATCGATTCCTCGTGGCCAAAAACCCCAGACCCCCAAGTTTACCGGAGTTTATTAATTCTGGGGCGATTTTCGACTTGGCAACCATTCCTCGTATTATAGTATTAGATAGATATGAACTTCAGAGATTGGGTTACTCCTTAAGGATTCATTTCTCAAACCTTCTAACAGAAAAATATTTTTACTACCACTACTATTATTGTTAATGACAATAATAAAATTCATATCTTTCATTTGATAAAGAAGTAATAGTTAAAGAATAGGACAACATTTTTAGTAAGTGAGAACATAAAAAATAGATAAGGGAAAGGAAAAGGTAGATTTCTGCTTTCTATCTTAAGATAAATCAAGAATTATTGCAAAGATTTACTGTATTTTGAAATATATTGAAGGAGCGAGAAATATTATTTATAACTCAACAACCATTTACTTAAAATTGTAAACATTATATTATTACTCAAATTTATAAACATATATTTACTCAAAATAAAAACAAACATTATTAACATTATAAACATTATTATTATTATTAACAAATTGCTATTAAAGTTATAAAGAAATTATTATTCACATTATTATTATTATTAACAAATTGCTATTAAATTTATAAACAAATTATTGTTAACATTATTATTATTACACAAAATTATAAACATTATGTTATATGCAGTTGAACCATTTTAATCTGGAGAATCTAGATAAGAATTCAAAATTTTTTAAAATAACAGTTCATTGTTATTAAAAGAAAGTGTGTTTGAATAAATCTAAATATTGAGACGCCCCCTACCACGAAGAAATATTTCATAAGGGAACATATTTCTGTAATGATTTTGCTGCATGGTAATGTATTTCGAAAAAGAGCTGTGTATATGAATCTTTTTTTTGATGGATGGTGCAGTTTGATTTTATTTTAAATTCTTATGCCTGTCCATTCGGTAAAATTAGCTTTACTCTCCTTGCAAATTATAGTAACTATAGTTTAAAATGAATATTTAAAAATTTAATACTTAAAAAGCTTATAGTTAGTAATAAATTAGATTTGCTATTCATTTTAAGAATTATATTGCTTTATTTGCAGGGTACTTTCAAATGACTTTACTGTAATAACTTTTAATTTAACTGTAAATTTTTAATTAATTTAAATTTAATTTTACATTTTACTTAAATTTTAAATCTAAATTTACTTTTTACTTAATTTTAATTATTGTTATTTAAATTTGTAATTAATTTTGATTAATACTCTTTAAGTTTTCATTAATTTTATTTTTTAATTCTAAATTTAATTAATTTTTAATTTTACATTTTACTTTAATTTTTATTTTATTTAAATCTTTTAAATTAAAAGTTAATTATTTTTACTTTAATTGTTAGCTACTTTTGATTAATATTTCTCTAATTTTTAATTAATTTTAATTTTGATAGATTTCAATTTTATTTTTAAATTTAGTCGCAAAGAGTTTTTTGAAGCTAAATTGTAATACGCTTTTTGTTTCGATAAATAATATTTTGTTTACATACTAAAATTGATTGATATGTCAAGAAAAAAGACTTTACCATCCATTGGGAAATAGACATGGAGTTGATTGTCTCCATTCAAATCCAAGGAAATTTCTGATCTTCCACATTTTCAAATTGACTTTGGAGAGGGGCGGTATGTCATCTTCGATCTGCACATCGAACGAAACATTGGCGTGCCGCGCGTTCAATTGAATAGGATCTGGAACGATTTTTAGTTTTCTAATGTTTATGATCTGTTTTCCCTCTCCTGAAAAGCGAAAAATTAAAATAAATTACAAATATATAAAGTCTGATTATTGCTTAAATCATTGTCCATTCAAACAACATTTTTATAACAATTAATTATCTTTGAGACCTTTGAATATATTGGAGTTCGATCTATTTTACTCTTAATGCAGAAAAATAATAAATTTTTTTTCATTTAATGAAAAATCGATTCTTTTTAAAAATTTCTGTGCTTTTCTAATTTCTCGTATTATAAACATTGCATTGCCAAAAATATCACCTTCAAAATTTTGATAATTGTTTCTGTTTTTAACCTTCCAGAGTTAGTTAGACAAGTTTTTGAAATTATATCTTCACCTTTTTGTGAGCACAAAACTCAAAAACATTTAGAGTTAACAGTGTGAAATTTGGCATGGGTTTATTTTACATCCTTTTTGTCAAATTTTTAGAAGGAAGAATAACAAGGAGTTATTATAAGAAGTTTTAGATGAGTACAAGTGAACACGATAATAATAAAATTTAAAGAGCTAGGTAAACAAAATTTGGAGCATTAAAATGTAGTTTGAAAGTGAACATCTAAAGTGTAGTTTGAATCATATTTCAAGCCAAATCTACCTACGGGATGACGTGATAACTTCATCCGTAAGTCAATGATTTAGATAAATGACTATATTAACTCAATTAATTAATATTAACTCAATGATTTAGATAAATGAAATTTGCTATCTTAAGCTGCAGTTTCTGTATAAAATGAATACTGTTTAATCTTCTACGTATAAAGCACGAAATTGTTCATACGCTGCTCTCTGAAAATAAAGCTCTTGGTTGCGCTTAAGATTCAGAAGTTTTTATTCTTTCAGTGGCCGCGCCTTCTATACTAACGTAAAAGGTTATGTTTATTTTCTAAATGCATACTCTATTATAAGCAGATAAATTATCAAAATTAAGTTGTAATATAGAAAATCTGAAATAATTCAGACTTTTTTCATTTAAAAAAAACTTAATTCATTAAAAAAAAATTTATTTCTGCTTTTTTAAAAATCTCTGTTTTAGCTTACTTAGAAAAAAAAATTAAGATGCTATTCTTTGAATAATTTCTTTTATAAGAGCATTTGCTATCTTTTACAGATATTTCCCTCCATATTTTTCTTTATCATTTGTCAAATGAATTATGTATTTATTGATTGCAGCTGCATTATTTTTAAATAAATTATTTTTTAAAAGTAAAAAAAATAAAGAAGATACAGCAAAAACTTACTTCAACGTTTGTGCGTATATCTAAAATACAAATAGCAGATTCACAGAGCTCTATTAACGCTTCAAATTCCACATATTGATTAACATTTTGCCAATAAGAGTTACTAAAATAGTCTAAATCATGTTGTCGTAAAGCCTTGAGTTTAAAAGATGTAAAATGAAAATCGCCTCTAATTTTTTTTCTTACATACTTTCTACCTTTAGAAGGTTATTTGAAGTGGCGAAGATATAATATATTTTTCAGAGTGTATATGTGACAAAGTTTTAGAATTTTATTCCGAAAAGCATTAAAAATGATCTGAAATGATTGTTTGAAAACGGTTTTTAAAACCCTCCGCGCTTTTGCGCTTGCGTTAGGATGGGTTTGATTCGTCAAAATAGTGGCTGAGAGGAAAGATATAAAAAAAAGAGAATGTTTACATTACATTTAACAATAAAATTAACTCGGATTACTCACAGATTGGAGGAAAATAATAAGGGTCAGAAACTACAAGCTATTCTCATACACTAGACCAGTGGTGGGGAAACTTTTCTTAAGACGGGCCATTTGTAATAACTAGACGATCGTAGCGGGCCAAAGAATAATGCTTAATCGTTAAAAAATGTATGTGTTCTATAAACATATACATATATTATTACATACACTTATTATTTTAATAGTAAAAAAGCAAAAGGTAAGAAAATTATAAGCACAAAATATAAAATGAATTTAGTGTAGTTCTTGATGTGAAGTATTATCACTTTATTTTCTGGTGTCATTACTGGTTGATGGTGCATGAGAAAAATGAAATTGAGACGGTTTTATCAAAATTTCATCATAGTCCGGTTCGATTTGCGAAGCAGAAATTCTTAAAACTGATGAAAGGTGCTCCTCTGTAATTCTGTTTCTCAAAGAAGTTTTCCTAAGCTTCATTGTTGAAAAGATTTGTTCGCATATATAAGATGAGCCGAACATTGTCATTATCTTCATTTTTAACTAATGCTCTTGCGCGGATGTTAGTCGAGGCAGTGGGAGTTTCGGGGATTACACAAAAAATTACTCGAGTTACAGCGGGTCTTTGCAGATGACTGACTAAGTCGCTAACTAACTGATCTTCGGGCGGCCTCGCTTGTATTTATACCTACCTGCAAGGATTGTTCGGGAATTGGAGTTTTGCGGTTCTTTCGGAAAAACAGAACAATGAATCGAAAATGCGAAAGTATCTGGAAGTTTCGAGCGAAGAGGAGTCAGCTGTTTGGGTCGGATGGATTTGTCCAGAATACTATTGTGTTTTGAATATCCCCGCAGGTAGTTTTTATGCGGGTCGTCAAATTACGAAGTAAGAATGCGTTCAAACATTCTCACGACGGCCCTCTGAAACGGGCCGGATTAAACCTTTCCGCGGACCGGACTTGGCCCGCGGGCCGTAGTTTCCCCATCACTGCACTAGACGATAAGAGTTTATCTAAAGGCCATATCACAAGGCAAAATATCTTCGGCACTTTCCGTCAGCAAACGACAACGAAAATGACATCACTTCAAAGTTTCACATGATTGGTTAAATTTTGTTTGCGGACAATATTTCCCACAAAATTTTCGAATTGATTAGAAAAAGTTGTCGATTATGAAACTTGCTTGACCGGTTTTTGAGGGTAGAAACGGAAAAGTGCTGACGAAATTTCACCGTGTGATAAGGCCTTTACTCTAATAGCAATGAGGATGAATATACAAGCATAAAACAATATTAAATAAATTATATGAAATTCAACAAATAAAATAGGTTAAATTACCATAAATTTTTTTCAATATGCGGACTAAAATTATATTACTAAAAAAATATGAAACAACTGAAAGGTAATTATTTCATCAAAATAATTGTTCTAAATGTAATCTGTAGTAGATTCAAAAGTGGAAGTTGTGCCTGATTTTCACATTTATTATGCGATCATTAAGGCTTTATCATACGGTGAAATTTCGTCTGCACTTTTTCATTTCTACCTTCAAAAAACGGTCAAGCAAGTTTCATAATCGACAACTTTTTCTAACCAGCTCGAAAATGCCGTCGGAAATATCGTCCTCAAACGAAATTTAACCAATCATGTGAAACTTTGAAGTGACGTCACACAAGTGAAGTCGCTTTCGTTGTCGTATGCTGAAAGAAAGTGCCGAAGATATTTTGCCGTGTGATAAGGCCTTAACAAGACA
>JAPMOQ010041746.1:0-12695 GCA_026543055.1 Argiope trifasciata
TTGGTTCTTGTGCCATAAAACTTCAAACCAAACCAAACCAAACCAAATACACAGGCCGAACGGCATGACTTTAAATTCATACAAGCCTTAGGGAGTAATAAACGCCGTCTTTTCGCGGTCAGCTTCTTCGACCTCGATTTGCCAGTGCCCAGATCGTAGATCCGTGGTTGAGAAAAAGTTTGCACCTTTTAAGCAATCCAAGGTGTCGTCGACGCGGGGCAAGGGATATACGTCCTTTTTGGTTACTTTATTAAGACACCTGTAATGAACGCAGAAACGCCTCCCATCCTTTTTCTTCACCAACACAACCGGAGACGACCAAGGACTTTCTGAGGGTTGAATGACATTTTTAGACAGCATTTTAGATACCTCTTCTTGAATGATGCGTCGCTCATTAGGTGATACTCTGATATGACATGATATAACATGACATTATAACAATCAATTTCAGTTTAAATACAAGAAACCAAAATGAAAAATATAAAAATACACTAATGAGAATAAACAGATTACTCTTTAGTTATATTTAAGCATGATTACAATTGAATAACTGAATGTATAAATTACTAAAAGATGAAGAAAACTAAGATTCGCAATAAAGAAGTAAGACCTCATGATGCATTTTATTTTAATACCATCATTTAAAAATCATGTACAACATATTTTGTGTAGTTCTTGTACAATTCGGAAACCTTTATCTCATCACAACATCATTTGATTTTAATGCATTCATCGGATAACTTTTAGTAAAAAGATGCTTGTGAGATATGCTTGTCGCTGTATAAAAATTACTGGAATAGTCTTTTGCTGTTGTTTTTTGTTTCCTATAGTTAGTAAATAGGCACACATTAAATAAATTCTTCAAAATTGATCGTAGAATATCACCCACTTTGAAGCAGGCTAACAACGCAATTCAGGATTGTTGAAAGGAAATTAAAAAACATTTTACACGGCAATCATTCTTCAATTTCACATTAAATTAAGTATACCAAGTATCCAGTATCAAACCAGTATTTTATCTTTTAACATATAATAAGAGGAAAGAAAATTATTTAAAGTTATAACTTCAAATGTAAACAAAATAATCCACTTCATACATGGTGGATAATGTTAATGACAGACTACTAAAACTATACGGATAAAGGTTTAAATGCCATGCGCATAAGAACATGACACGCGACTTTTACGTCACATAAATTGACCCCTTTGTGAAAGCAACTTGTGCTTTCCATTACGGGTGACGGCAAGGATTCGTAACGATGTCGCTGTAGTCCTGATGGTCCGGGCTCACTGGGATCTGGTTGTCTCCTGGGTTGCACGACGCAGACGGATTTCTCTCTCTGAGCCTCTTCCGAAGAAACCCCACTTTCCAGAGGGCGCTTTAGTCTCTGCAAACAAAAGAAACACTTCCTTATTTACGCACCTGTCACTTCCTTCTTCCGGGTTTAATGACTTAATTGACAGCCTACTTTCTGAAACTCTTTAATATCCGTCCAGTCCATCGGTCTACAAAGGAAGCTGGCAATTAAAACAATTACACCTTTTAATTAATTAATTTTAATTTTTCTGTCATTTTTTCCTGTGACTTATGACAACAATTAAAGTATCGACCTCCCTTGAAATGAAAAAAAAAAAAAATATGGATATGAAAAAAAATTATAGCTTTGGGAGAGACAATAAAGGGATCACTTATTAATTTAAATTCAAATTTCACACTTACCATTGGTCCATTCCAAGCTTTACTTTTGCCCATGCAATTGAGATCTGTTTTCACACTGATTCTCCCCCAGAAAGCTGACTTGTCTGGAATATTTGGGAATCATTCAGTACAGTGTTGATTGCTGGTCAGGTAAACAAATTGAACTCCATGAACGATCTTTTATGTTGTGAATGACTTATTCAGTACGGTGATTTTATTATTATTTTTTTATTTGTTGGAGTTAGAAATCAAGTATCATGAGAGGAAAAAACTTTCCCTCAATACTATTGATATGCTGGATATAGAACCATAAGAGATCCTAATCCCTTGTTAATACTTTTTTACCAAAGTTATTAACATTACAGCTAATCTCTAATTCTCTTATCAATTAAGCATACTGATTTTAAAACTTAGTCCAGATGTTATTTTCCATTGTCTTCAGTAAATATTTGCTACATTAGAATCGTTTTTTAACAATTTCATTTTAAAAAAACTTTTCCTACTGCTTAATTTTATGAAGAAAAGCGACAAAAAAATTTACCAGAATTGAAAACTTTTTAATTCTTTCTTGATTTCATGTCATTCTTACTATTGTAAACAAAAAAAAAATTGCGTCTATTTTTTAAAGACATTAATTAAATCATTCTTTTTTTAGATGAGGATTTTTCTTTTAAGATTCAACTTCTATGAAGCATTTATTTTTTTCGCATTTACTACCTATTTCTTAATAATCAATTATAGTTAATAATTTGTAGAACGTATTACATTATGGTAACTATATTTAAGTGCCTGCCAAATAATTCCCTTTTTTTATAAATTGAATTATTTTAAAAAGCAAATAAATAAAATTTAGTCATGAAATACTATACAATTTTTTTACAATACACAAATTTTTTTTAAATTGGACTTTATTCATGCATTATTGAAAAAGGTACATTCCATGGCTGCAGCTAACAAATCATTTGATGCATGTGAATCACATGCTGCAGCCATGTCAAATAATCTATATTTTGTTATGATTTGTTGGATGTCTATTTGAACCCGAATTGCAGATTCAGGCTTTAATTTTTTAATATTTAAAGAAATGGACCTTCCAAATGCATCGCCTTCATCATCGGATTCAACAGTCAGTCTGTCTGCAAGTTCTTTGGTGCTATCGGTTACCTGTAGAAAAGCTATTTTTTTTCCCTTTTTCTAAATGAAGCCCTACCTCGTGGAAACTGATTGGTGTTGATGCAGATGCAGTGATTGTCCCCTCAGCATTCCCTTCAGTAGGTTCCTGAAAAAAATTTATAACAAATAATTATTTGGAATAACGCCAAGTATGCATATTTCAGAAAGCACCAGTAATAATTTTTTTCATTATTCAAATTGTATATACATTTTATTACAGGTCCCTTCTTCAAGGGAATGGGCAGCTATCAAGAAAGGGTTTTTAGATTCGGGGAATTTCCCAAATTGTTATGGAGCCCTTGACGGAAAACTTGTCCTGATACAGGCACCTCCTAATTGTGGTTCACAATTTTTCATTTATGAAGGATTCAATAGTACAATTCTGCTGGCATTCGATAATTGGGATTATACATTTCTGTACATCGATGTTGGATGTAACGGCATAATTTCTGACGGGGGAGCACTGCAGAACTGTGGTCTGTTCGAAAAATTGGAACAATATTCTTTATTTGGAACTGATGGATGCATTCCCCTTGAAACCGCATTGATAAAACCATTCAAAATTCATCCATTGAAACCAAGAAAAGCATAATCAACTACTGTCTCAATCGAGTTAGACGTATTTTAACCAGCAGATTTAGAATTTTAACAAAGAAAATCGATTGTCCATTATCTACTACTGACAGAATAATGAATGCATCTTGTGCTCTGCACAACTGGCTCATCAAAACTTCTGCATCATCTTATCTATCTCGGGGGTTTTTAGATGAAGAAAATCTTGAAACTGATGAGATTATTCCTGGGCAATGGAGATCAGAAATAACTGGATTATTCATTATTCAGAGTATTTCTGGGCGTATACATAAATCATCAAAACTTGCTAAATTGTAGAGAGATGATTTTACCAGATATTTCATGAATCAAGGAGCTGTGCCATGGCAAAATAAAAAATATATAATAAATTGTCAAAATTTTATTTTAATATATTCATCATAATGAGTTTGAAAGATATTTTATGACTGTTAAGGAACCAGAATAGGGCCATGATATCCATGGTCATGTATTTTCAGTTTTTCAGATATTACTTGGCTTATTGTATAAATAAAAGATGCTATTTGTATATTTACCAAATTGTCTGTCGTATCCCTCTTTTCTTTCACAGCATTCATGAACTCCTCCGTCATACTGAACCATCTCACACTGGGCTTATACACCTCCACGGTTCCTATTCCTGATTTTTTTGATTTCATGATTTTAGTTCTTTCTATGTTGTACGTGCCTCTAAGACTTTTTATTTTTGCTTTTACTAGCTCAGGGGTCCAATCTTGAAGACCTATTTCAGTGGAAATGGCTTCAGTCATGGACTCAAGAGCTTTTCTTTTTAAACTTCTATTTCTGTATTCAACACAATCTGAATTCCAAAGGCATTCGTGTTCTCGATAGAGAGAAACAAATTTGCATGTTTCTGTATCTGATAACTTCATTATCAGAAATGTGAAATAAAGCTTAATTACAATTTGAATAAAATACAACAAATCAATAAAACAAGTACACATTAAAAATAACTTTATACCATAAGTACTAATTTTTTCCTTACATAAATACTAATTTTTCTTTAATTGAGTTAGTGCCATGATGAGGGTCCTACATTTATAGTTTCTTGATTGAAAAAAAAAACATTGCATCTTGTATATTTTATTTGCAGCCATTTATTTTTAAACTTAGCTTATTCATAAAATTACAGGTGGTAAAAAAAGGAGTACAAAAGGAGTTTGAAATTAATAAAGAGGAAACCATTTCCACAAAACTAATTTGAATGCTATTGAAAAATGTATATTATACCAAATAATGCATAAATACATTGAATGACAAAATTATGATTGTACATTTGAGAAACATTTGTATTATGTTATTGTATTGAAATGGTTTAAAAACACTGCACATAAAAAACTTTTCTAATCATTTCATTATCGAAATATAAATCCACAGTCATTACCAACACCAAATGTATCAAGCTCATCTATATTAATAAAGATGAATGCTCTATATGTTTCTTATGCGCTGCTGTACAGCTTATCTTATTCCGATAAAACTTCGACTACTTAATACTTGCATTTATTTATTAGTTACAAGCACAGTAAAATTATCTAATATGCAGTCTACAAATAAAAATGAATGTTTGCTCACACAACTACTTAATTTCTTACAACTATTTAATGATAACAGGAATGTATTAGTTTATAAAAATTATTAGTTAGTAAAAATACAAATATATTAATTAATATAATTCAGTTCATCTCAAAAACTTAGCAATTTCAAATTTGTTAAGACGATAGCGGGGCCAAAATAATGAAAAACAGTAACTGTAACAAGCATTAACTATTTGATTTTTTTAAAGTTATATTAATTGACTAAAGAAATGTGAGAAAATGATCCTTAGCATGCTAACATCAATATCAAACAAATCTATAAATATTGACTGAAGAGCGTTTCCAGCCTTTACCACACCTGACAAAATATGCCAAATATATATTTAATAATAAACATTTTTTATTGCATCGGAATATTTTTTTCATATAAATTAGACCCAAATAAACCTTCATAAAGAAACAAATATCTAAAATGAAAGGTAAAAGAAATAAATTCAAAATAAACATTAAGAGGGGAAAAAAATGAAAATGGAACGGTAGTAAACTTTAAAATAACCAAAGCATATGAAATGGCGGGAAAGAAAAAGAACATCAAATTGTTCGAAGGTTTCGCGACTTGGTACTTTTTGCGCCAAATAAATTTTGTTTTCACGCCAACAACTGTAATTTTTTAAGCCAATATCTACAAATGCATGCGCAAATAGGATAATTTTGGGACAGTGGACAACGTTTGTCTCGTCGGGATAAATGTTCATTGTCCCAGCCTCGTTGTCTCAAGTGTTCACACGAGGACAATGCCGGGGCAACAGCAGAGAGAAAATGTTTGCGGACTATAAAAAGCCTCGTGTGAACCCACCTTAAGTCTGGCAAAGGATGCCGAAGTGCTCCGATTGGTATAAGCCTTGGCGTCTTGTTGCAATATTTCCACTCATAATTGCGTAATTTTCACTTATTTGGCTTGAAAGATACGAGTTATTATTATTGCGATCTAATTTTAATTAATATAATTGAATCCACCAAACATTTTCGTGTAATGAAACATCATTTCAAACCAAACAGAAAACTTTTTTGGAACCGTGAAAAATTTAAAATATATTCTAAAATTTTTATTAATCATACCAAAATCTTTATTATGACATGTTAAAAATAATAGTTTTAATATTTATTTTTTCAATAACTAAAGTCATATATTCCTAAATCCATTTGAAAACAATATCTTTGGACATTCAAAGAATACAAATTAAAAAAAAAAAAAACATGTGTCTTTTATATTTGTGACTTCAATATATTAGTTTTCTTCCAATATTTTTTCTATTTCCACAAGTTAATTTTCTATAGTTTGAATTTTGTTTAGATCAAATAATATATCTTTATTGCCTCAAAAATGAAAACAATTTAATAGTGTTACAAAAAGTGTCATAACATGTCAGATCATTGTTAAGTACTTGGAACTGAAAAATATTTTAATTTTTTTAGGAACTAATTAAAACTTTTTAATTGGAATTTTAAAAATATTTTGCAATTTATTAATTTCAGTTGCATTAATAGTACATACTAACTACCAAAACAAAATAGATTTTGTATAGTTTTTACTGTTCACACAACCTATTTTAATTGAAAAAATATATACTGACTTTAAAGATGTGTCTTCTAAATACTTACAGTTAAATTTTGCCTCCTTTGTGAACTATATTTATATAATATATCTAAAAACCTGAAAATAAAAAACTCATTTAGGACAAGATCGTTTTTTATAAACTAAAACATTCATAGTGTGAGGACTTTAGTGATCATTTATATTTTTAATTTTTTTTAAACATTTCAGTAAAAATAATTCATATGTATAAAATGTTGATGGTAGATTTACTTTCTAATATCTCATTATAATAGCAAAATACGGATTCTTTTTACAATTATAAGAATGAAATATTTTCTGGGTTAAGGATACATTTTTCCTAATGGTGTTTCTCTCTTTGTTTCATTGATAGATTTATAAATACCGTATTTTCTGGCCTATAATACGCAGCGGCGTATAATCCGCACACCTTTATTTTCAAGAGGAAAAATTGCAAAGTCAACGTATAATCCGCACCGCCGTATAATCCGCACTAGTTAAGCAACAGTGCAAGAACGCTCCCCCCCAAGATTAATGAAGCATTAATCCGATATTTTCAGATATTACATATGCACATAAAAGAAAATAATTATCAAATACTACAAATATAAATAAAAAAATATTCGGTAATCTCAAATTAAAAAGCAATTCTATCTAAAAGCGTACCTAATTTAAAATAAAGATACATTTAATACAATGCATATGCTTTATTCTAGAGTTTAAAAAAATGCAAATTATCTTTTAAAAGCCGTTAAAATCCGAATCTTCCGAATCAGAATTAAACAATTCCAGTAGTAATATTTCGTCTAATGAATTGGTTGAATCGTCACCGGACTCAAGTTCATTCTCACTTGAAAGTTCGCCGTTGATTATGCCAGACTTCCGAAAGGAATTTTTGATTGTGACAGGAGACACCTCGTCCCACGCTTGCTTGATCCACCGACAAACTTCGGAATACGATGCTTTACGCATTGTTCCTTTTTTAGTATAGGTATGGATACCTTCACTCATCCATTTCTCCCATAGTCGTCGAACTTTTGATTTGAAAGATTTATTCACCCCCACATCTAAAGGTTGCAGTTTTTTAGTGAGACCACCTGGAATTATGCATAAGTTTGCGGAAACAGATTTACAAGCGCGTTTTGTTTCATCACTGATATGAGTTTTCATCGAGTCCATTATTAACATTCCACTAGGTTTAAAAAATGCACCCTTTCTTTTTCGCCATATGTCTGATAACCATTCATTCATTATTTCTTGGTTCATCCAGCCATTAGGATTAACAGCGACTTTTATTCCTTTAGGGAATTCCTCCTTCATCATAGTCTTTCTTTTAAAGACAACCATAGGATCCAATTTCTCTCCACTAGCAGAGCAAGAGAGTATAACTGTAAACGAAGTTTTTTCGTTTCCCGTCGTTACAACTGGCACAGAACGAACACCTACAGATTCCACAGTCCTGTTTGGGGGGCAATCAAAACATAACCACACTTCATCCATATTGATGATCTGATTAGGACTGTAATTTTTTTCCGAAATTTTCAGTTTTACGTAGTCTAAAAAATTTCTCTCTTTTTCTTGCCAGTCATCTGGCAATTTTTGACCAATAGTCGTGCGACTTCTAATTCGCAATTTTTTTCGTTGCATAAAACGATGGCACCAAGGTCCTGCAGAGAAATTATTTAGTATATGCATTTCATTGGCCAGAACTTTGGCTTTCAGCCGAATTTTTGTAGTTGATATTGGTATACCGGCATCTCTTTGTCCCAGTATCCAATTGTGCAAATTGTCGGCCAGTGTCGGCCAGTGAGGAAGTCCATATCTGTTGGCTCCTCGTTTCTTTAGACATTGCAATAAATTATTTTTGTTTTTCCTCCACAATCTTACATTCGATTCATCGACGCAAAACATTCTTCCCGCTTCTCGATTTCCAACTTCTTCAGCTTTTGAAATAACGTTTAGTTTGAATTCTGCCGTGTAACTAACACGCTGTCGTTTTGAAGCCATTTTTTTTTTCGCCCTCGGTTACAAATATTTCACACAAAAAAATCCCTATGCCGATTACGCTTGTTGCAAGAAAATAGGCGGGAAATATGTACGCCAAATCTACCAATACCGAGGATTCACACCTGGACGTCACGTGTCTCATTGCGTATTTTTGTGATTGAACGCCATCTGTTATTCTTCAGAAGAACTATCTTTTGCCGCTCAAATATTAAAATTCGGTAGATAATACGCACCGGAAGATAATCCGCAGACATGAAATCAGGATTTTTTTATGCACATAATCCGCGGATTATAGGCCAGAAAATACGGTAATATAGAAATATAGGTTTACAGAAGATATAAAAGCTATAAATATTTCATGTATTTCTTTTTCTTATATTAAAAAAAATTAATATCCACAATATTCTCATACAAAATGTTCATATTTTTAAGTTGAGGCTCTATGTTCAATCCCTTCTTCACTTTACTTTTCATCCTTTGTCATGATTAGCCAATTTAATTAAATTGATAAAAAAGAATAAATTAAAAAAAACTAACAAATTACATTGAATAGATGTTTAATCATAAATATATGGTGTTTTATATTTTAAATGCGCACAAACTATGTTTTACGTTGCTAACTACTTCAATTTTCAGCCAGAAAGGAAGACGTAAATATTTTGAGTCACGTGCTTGTCAATCTTCTTCGTGCATCCCCAGGAAATAATTTTTCAGCTACTATTTTTTATTATTAAAAAATCATAAATTATTTTTTTTCTTTTTTGTTTGTTTTTTCTATACACTGCAAACATTATTTACTCCGAAAACAATTACTTCAAGAATTTTGCAGATTGTAGAAAAATTTTGCAGAAAGATTGTTGCAGAAAATAATATAAAATTTAAAAAAAAGCAAGGAAAGTCTTTAATGCGCAGGAGTGAGTTTTAGAATGCACTTAAAGCACAACTTCAAATCCCATGAAATAATAGTTCGACTTTGAGAAAGGTTTGATATATATGAATACATATAACATCAATAAAAAATTCAGGAGTCTTTGGCTTCAAAGGTTTATATGTAGTGCAGGATATGTGTATTTAATCCAAAGAAAATTTTCTAGTTTATTTTCACACACACACAAATATATATATATACAAAACATGGACGACGATCACATATCTACAAGGAAAGAAAGAATATAATATTGAAGAATGCCGCTAACAAGTTAAAACATCGAATTCTTTTTAAATAAAATAATTAACTAACAATAAAAACTAATTAAATCTCATAAACATACTCCCACCCATCTAGAACTCATTCTTGATGCAAAGGTAATATACTAATTTTAAGTGTAAGGCCTTCATAGCAAAGCATGCAAATACAATAATATGACCTTTCATTGTTTTGGATCCTCTACTTCGGTCCTTCATTATAGAAATTGAATCTGCGTAATCAATAATACAGAAAAAAATTGTCTATTGAGAGACCCTCAGAAAGATTTCCAACTTTTTGTCTTGACAAATTACTTCTAAATCTACAGCAAACAATGCAATTTAAGGTACATTTCTTAATTGACCTTTTAACATTTATTATCCAAAATGTTTGTCGTAAAATATTTATTGAAAAATTACCACATGCATGCAAATTTAAAATATGAAAATACTGTAAGAATTAGAATACTTAATTTATGCTGGTTAGGTAATATGATAGGATTTTTTGTATTATACGACAAAGATGCATTCTGAAGACGCCCTCCCACTCTGAGCAAACGGTCCTTATCAATGAATGGACAAAGTGCTGACAGTGGGCTTATCTTTGGCATTGATTGGTCTGGTTTCATACAATTAATCTCAACATCAAAACTTTTTGAACATATTTTACAATCATATTACGAGCAAAAATTCTTTCATTTATAGTTAAAGGCTCAATAATACCTGTAGAATTCTTATCAACCTTACCAGCTTTACAATTATTTATAAATCTAATGCAAAAACTTAATAAAGGATGAATATTTCTCAAGTCATAAATCTATTAAATCATTTTTTTAAATTGCAGCAAATGCAGCCTTTTCCCTTTCTTTAAGGACAGTCATGGTTTTTGAATATTGGTTGCTTTTGGCCGATCAGCCTCTGATGATAGGAAAGTAGGGCCCTCCCATCACAGGCGGCAGATCTTTAGGTGACAAACCTCTAGATCCTACATCTGAAGGGTTTTCCTTAGACTTTACATATCTCCATCTATTTGGAGGGGGGGGGTCTAAGATCTCTGAAGTCCTGTTGGCAACAAATGGCTTGCAATTTCGAGGAGGTGAAAACAACTTGGGAATCTGTCCAAGTATATAAATCAATGGCGTGATCCTGATAATTTATTCTAAAAATCGATTTAAAATGATTTTCACAAAATTCCTCTTCTGACAAAAGAAACTTTTTATTCGACAATTCTTCCGTTTGCCAAAACTTTTGCAAAATTGAATCATTGTTACAATTACTTTCTACTGAAATCGGATGCGATCGCGTGTACGATGATGAAATCGAATCCCTTTGGATCTGACCTGCGACAACCCAACCCAAATATCGGTGCTTTGCGCAACTGATTACCCTTCAGACCCTCTGATTTTTCCATTACGAAGAATTAAGAAAAAGTAATCAGAACCCAAAATTAATTCGCATTGTGATGGCCTTGAAAAATCTTCATCTGACAGAGGGATCCCCTTCAAATATTCTAATCCTTTAGTGTTAATACTCACAACTGGAATTTGAGATATAACTTCATTTAAAATAAAAACATTAGCTGTCAAACACTCATCGTTAAATCTCGACCCAATTTTTAAATTAACTGAGCCTCATGTGGGTCCTGCTTGAACCCCACTAATTCCACTTAGCGACACTCTAGCATTCTTTCTCTGTAATCCCAAAACATTTATTACATTTTCAGTCACAAAACTGGATTCTGGATCGCTACAAACAAAGCTCTGAATTAAAAAGAAGCTCTCTATCTCTTTTGTACAATACAACCTTTGCGGTGGAAAGGAATGATATATACTTGGAGTTGTTTAGAGACGTACAGGGTGGCCCAGAAGTCACTTTACATTTTGAAAATTAAATAACTTTTTTTCTATTAATATATTTCTTTTTCTCTTTTCAGAATTAAAAAATATAATCCCTGGAAATTTTTGGCATGGATAAGTTTACAACAGAACAACGAGTGAAGATAATTGAATTTTACTTTGAAAATGGACGGTCAATTGTTGCAACATAGTCAATACAGTCATTTAAGAAAAAAAATTTTAATTTTCAAAACTTACTGAGCCATGCTGTTGAAAACGCGTCACTAAGTTCCTTATTGCAGGCCTACTAGGGGAATGTCGAACATTAAAATGGCGCATATACGATCTTTCCGTTGCAACAATTGACCGTCCATTTTCAAAGTAAAATTCAATTATCTTCACTCGTTGTTCTGTTGTAAACTTATCCATGCCAAAAATTTCCAGGGATTATATTTTTTAATTCTGAAAAGAGAAAAAAAATATATATTAATAGAAAAAAAGTTATTTAATTTTCAAAATGCAAAGTGACTTCTGGGCCACCCTGTACTAGAACTAACAGACCTTTGAGATGCCGCTGATTTATTGCACTGTGTTTCTCCCCCTAGAGAGAAATCGCTTGCAGAGGAGTGACTGGCTGTTTGTCAACCGGTCTGGAGTCTGAAACATGTGCACTATTACTTCTAATAACTTCGTGTAACAGTGAATTAGGTTTTCCTTCACATATGGCACATTTCAAATGATTATTTGGACATTCTCTATATTTATGCGAATTCAAACATAAAAAGCAAAGAGAGTTTCGTTTTACAAAATTCTTCCGAGCATTCAAATCCATTTTTTTTGTATTTAATACACTTAAATAATTTATGCATTCTTGAGCATTTCAAACAATTTTTAACAGTTTGACTCCTTTGGGTATTTTCACATGCGACAAAATTAGACTTAGTAGGAATTATAGCATCAAATTCATTATAAACTATTAATTCAAGTTGAGTTGAGTTGTATGTGGTTTATTGGCGCAAGAGCCATGTTTG
>JAPMOQ010041758.1:0-12909 GCA_026543055.1 Argiope trifasciata
ATGTCTTACTCGTTAGATTAAGATACTTGTAAGAGGTTACTTACTTAACTTTCTCACTCTGTTGATAACAGTAGCTTAATATAAATCTTATTTGAAAGCAAATTCACCTCTACATACATCTTTCACACCATGGTGATAATTAAATTACACGATTACCGTATACGTAGGAAATTACTTACTTACTCGATTGATAACAGTGCCTTAAATGTAAATCGTACTAAGAATTAAACCCACCTTTACATACATCCTTTAAATCCATGGTGATAAAATTATTTAATGTCTAACTTGCACAATTAAGGTATACTTGGGAGATTATTTATTTATATTACTTATAAGGCTAATAACAGTAGCTTTATATAAATCTTACTTGAAACAAAAAACCCTTTACATGCATCCTTTAAATCTAGGAAGATAATATTAATTAATAACTAACTCGTACAATTAAATAAATCTTACTTGAAACTAAACCCAATTTTACATTCATTCTTTAAATGTAGGGTAATAAATATTAGTTAATGTCTAACACGCACTATTAAGGTATACATGGGAGTTTACTTATTTATATTTCTTGCAAGGTTGATAATAGTAGTTTTATATAAATCTTACTTGAAACAAAACCTCCTTTACATGCATCCTTTAAATCCAGGACGATAACATTAATAAATAACGAACTCGCACGATTAAGTAAATCTCACTTGAAACTAAACCCAATTTCATATTCATCCTTTAAATGTAGGGTGATAAACATTGGATAATGTCTAACTGGAATGATTTAAATATATATGGGGAACTTCAAGCGATTGATACTTTAGAGGTTAATTCACATTATTCCCTCAAAAGCTATTCTCCAATATCAATGTAATTCGTTTGTCGTAATTCCACTTCCAACGTATAACTAGCGTTTACAAGAGGCCAATTATTGGGCGCAATAGTCTTTTTGCTGCTGTTCCAGTATTGCCCTTATGTGAATTGTTGAGACAACGCGATCGGGATTATAGGAAGTGGTGACCCCTGTGAGACAACTGTTTTGCTATTGTCCCATTCGAGTCACATGATCTTCTTAGGGTAGGTGTGGCCTTCTGTTCCACCCAGTAGTTGCCTTGGAGAGAACACTGATTACGACGTGACAGGATGCTAAAACTCGGGGAGGGTCCAAAAATGTAATGCGCAGAAATCTTGCTGCACCTTTAAGCAGGATTGGTACATAGTTCGAAACTCGCCGCTGTTTCACGCGATCTCGGAATAAAGAAATATATTTTTAATGGTAAAAAATATCCGATTAACGGTTTGTTATAGTATCCTCATCTTTTTTGTGAGATACTTTTTTCTTGCTTATAAATTCCGTATTTTTTATTCCATATTTTTATTTTTTAAAAATATGTTTTCTGTTTCTCTTTTCTTTACTTTCACATAATTCAAAATAATTGATTGGCTTTTTCAAACCATTATTATATTAATTTGATGCTTAGTATGAATTTTTAATAAATCTAAATAAACAATGTGATATATGTTTATTTAGATGTGATCCAAACAATGTGATTTGGATTATGTTAATGTTTAGTCTGGAGCTGATGTTCCATTGTTGTTGGCGTTGCTCTTTCTTTTTGTTTCCTCGTGTTCCAATTCAAAGGTGGAAAATGTAGTTTTATTATGATTTCTTGTTTAATTCGATGCGCGAGAAAGTGGTTTGACAGGTAAGGAAAGGTTTTTGAGTTTTTCTCTTGCTTACAAAGTAAAGATTGAGAAATGGATCATTTCACTGCTAAATTTTGAAATTTTACTAAGAAATTTAAAGCTAATAAGATAGTTTGTGCGTGTTCAAGAAATTCCAGCAGCAAAAAAAAAATCTTTCTATTTATTTTCGAAAATTTCTGATGTTAGGAAAATTTGGATTTTTTTTAAATGTAGAAAACAATATAGTGTTAGCACTGCAGATCCACATATTTCTTCCTGAAATTTTAGCGAGTAAGATTATTTTCGTAATTTGAAACTAGATGCTCGGTGTTACAGTAAATAAATAAATAAAAACCAATAAGCTGTACCATCATATATATTAGTTAATGTCTAACTCGCTGGATTAAGGTATTAGTGGAAGAATGCTTACTTACCTTTTAACTCTATTGATAACAGTAGTTTAATATAAATCTTATTTGAAAGTAAATTCACCTCTACATACATCTTTTACATCCAGGGTCATAATTTACTCACACGATTACCGTATAAGTGGGAAATAACTTACCTACATTTCTTAAACGAATGACAACTGTGCCTTAATATAAATATTACCAAGAATTAAACCCATCTTTAGATACATCCTTTACATTCAGGCTGATAAATATTAGTTAATGTCTTACTCGCATGATTACTTACTTACCTTTTTAACTCTATTGATAACAATATCATACTGTAAATCCTGCATGAAACTAAACCCACCTTTGCATATATCCTTTAAATCCGGGGTGATAAAAATTATTTAATGTCTAACTAACATGGTTAAAGTATTCGTGGGAGATTACTTATTCATATTTCTTACAAAATTGATAACAGTAGCTTTATATAAATCTTACTTGAAACAAAAAACAAAGAAAAACAGAAGCCGACAAAGGAGAGTGTATAATCTTTTGAAGAAGTAAATAACTTAAGTCTTGTAATGGACGAAAACAAAACTGAAAACTCTGAATAAGTTAACTTAAACTTATTGGAAACTCTTGATAAGTTATCGAAATAGAAATTTCAGAATTAGAGTACCGTATTTTCTATGTACTTAAAAGAAAAGTGGATTGTTTTGATCAAGAAAGAAATAGAAAATTAGATATTATCAAATGCTTCAATGAAAAGATGTATAAAAAAATAAGAAAACAAAATTTCAAAAAAATATCAAAAACAATTTTTAGAAAATTATTTTTTTAAATCAAATAAAATGTCTGTTTAAGACAAAAAATGAGGGAAAATGGACACAATTTGATTTTTGTCTGGCCAATGCTATAAATATTTCCGAAAAATATTACAAATTTTTAAGGGATAAACTCGACCAAATATTTCAACTTTGGAAGAAAAGAAAAATTCTTTTAGCTGTTAAGGTATCCGACTACGTTGAAAACACTGGTTATCGACCACATTAGTGAATTTTTAAAAAATATTGTTATTTCTTGTAGTTCAGACTTTCCTCTTTCCAAAACAATTCATTTTTCCTGGGAAAAGGAAGGCCTGGCCTATAATTCAGTGGAATTTTAAACAAAACATATTTCTTTTAGCTAAAATTTGTCTTTAACTTCAATTTTAATTTTCATAAAAATTATCCACGTTAACATAATATCTCAAAAACTAATCGAGGTATTCACATAAAAATTTCAGCGTGTGTTTTAATATGGGCAATGAAATGAACCAAAAGTTTTATCGCTGGTGAAATACTTTTTCATTTAAAGGTGTTTTTAGAAAAAAATTTCATTTATAGGTGTTTTGAAAAATTAAGTTTCGAATTTATGAAAAAATGCATTTATACGCATATTTTTACCCATAATTTTTTTGCATTTCAATTTTTTTCTTAGATTTTGATTCATTTCATTCATCTTCGTATTCTAAAAATTGAGTTCAAAGAAAAATAGGATTACTGCATTACCATTTTGTGTAGAGTGTTAACCGTTTTGGTTCAATTGCCTTAAATTTAACTACAATTTTTCTTATTTCTTAAAATATATTATATTTTCAAATACTTTTTTTGTATTTAGAGTGTTTAAAAATAGACATTACAACTAAAAATCATGAATAGGTTATAAAAAATCAAATTTTTCAAAAATTGTCCTTCGAATATAGTCGCATACCTTAATATGGTGAACTGATTTTTTTTTTTTTTCTTCTTTTTTCAAAATTCAGAAAGACTAGCTATAGAGAGTGAAGAAATAAAATGTTTCATTTCGCCAATGTTCTCAAATGTGATAGTAATTTTTTCCTTATCACTTAATACGAATTTTTTCCCGAATTATTAGTTTTTGTTGTAAAATAACCGTTATGGTAATTATATATGTGTGTGCACGCATGTGTGTTACATAATTTTGCAAATGCGTCTCGAAAAAAGAACAAATTTGGAATTCAATTTATTTTTTCACATGAGAGCATGGTTTGTACACTGGATGATACACTTCTATTCCATCGCAGCACAAGAGCAAAGTATGAGGAACTTTTTCCCTTAAGTGATTTCCTAAGAGATTCTTTTAGGGATTTTTCTGACCTTGTTAATGCAGGAAAGATATCTTAGATATTTTTTGAAAGGAATGTAGGGATTTTAGGGATTTTTTACCCCTTTGAGATAACTACAATGGTCATAAATTTTAGGGTGCATATTACTATTAATTAAATATAAAATGGGATTTTTTTATCAGATAAAATTCAGAATAAAGTAACATTAATTTAAAATTTTCTTTTTAAGGAAAGAAAACTAATGAAGAAATTATTATGAAATGATGAAGAAAAATTCATAATAAAGTAACATTAACGAATTTAAGATTTTCTTTTTTAGGAAAGGAAATTAATGAAGATTAGCATTAGAGATATTACACATATATAGATAAAATACAAATATTGTTTATCTCTTTGCGTGGATACATACATAATGCAATTACGAATTGCGCAATGAAATCAATTATGTAAAAAAATGTATTTGTTTCATGTTTTCCAAAATTATAAATTAGTTTTATGAAGACTCTAAAAATAATTCATTTATTTTTTAGTTAGTTGAATTAAGTGAAGCACTATTGTTTAAATGAAAGTGTACGAGCTCCAGCAAAATTATTCTTAATTTTTCTCTTCTTTAATAACCTTTCACTTTTTCAATTAGAGATGGTTTTAAACACTTAAATTTTAGGAGCTAATGGCTTAATATATCCTTCATTTCTTGCATAGAGATTATATCAAGAAAAAAAGAATACCGAGATTTTTTTAATTAGATTTTTCTATTAAGCATTTCAATTTTTTATTATTTTATAATATACGATTATTTAAACACTTAACTGTTTTACTTTCTTTCTCGATCTAATAACACCTTCTTCTTCTTTCATACAGCCGATCACTCCACCAACATTGACCGTAGCAGTATCAATAGGATTTGTTGTGGTCGACTGCTGAATAAGTATTGTCCAACCTTTCATTAACCGAACAGTCAAACTGACATTCCTTTCGGGGATAGTAAATAACCGTCTTTCTCCCCATCCGCACTCTCTCAAACAGTTGGAATGAAACTATCCATCTTTAACATCATATCATTCAGGGTTTTGAGATGACCTGGTACCATCAGTACTGTACTTAAATCATTATTTACAGTCTTCAGGACTTTCCTTAACTCTGAGATCTCCATACATTTCGTTTTGAAAATATGTTCTTATTTTTATTCAAATGGAAATTAGTTGAATACTTCACTTATCTATGCATTCGAAGTAATTTTAATATTGAATTATAATCGTTATGAAGGGCTTATTTTTTGCTTACGACTATAAAAATTCGATGAATCTATGCGCGTATAGCACACGGGCAAAACAGTTAAGCGATTTATAACATTTCAACTACAGCAACAGAAATCTGCATTGGAAAATAATTTTTTGTCGCTAAAAGGATCTCGGGTGATTTATTTATTCTGTTACGCAACACTTGAAAGGAGAAGCGAGTTCCCATTCTGACGTCATTAGAACATCCGTTCTTCGTGAGTCTAACCTTAAACACTTTACTCTCAAGTAATCTTGTTTGAAACTTTTTCTCAAGAAAGGACATTCCGAATGGTCGACAGATGTTACGAATTGAAATATTTATTAGAGAAACAAATAAAAAAATGTTGTAAAAACATTAGTAAAGCATTGTTAACTTATGTTTAGATATTAAACATATTCTTTAGTGAATAAATTCTATAACATTTATGTATTTCGCCCTTTCCTCTCGATTATTAAATTTAGGACAACTGATAGTGAAATTTCCAATTTACTATTAAACTGCATTTATTTAACTCCATTTATTAAAAGCGTGGAAATTAAATATTTTTCAGCTCTAAAAAGTGAAAATTTTTATGTTCCTCTTTTAATAAACTGGTGTGACCGAAAGGACGCCAAAATTTTAACTCTGTCTGGGAAGACTGTTAAAATCAATAAATCATGCCAATTAAGTTAAAATATATTTTATGACATGATTTACACGGTGAAAAAACTATTTAGAACAATAACATTAAGCATATATGCATTACAATAATACTTGGGGACTACATCATGCTTTACATTCGCTTCTAAGATATGGACTGATTATTCATGGCAGCGGCCAATAGAGGGCTGCGGAAAACAGTTACGGTTACACTGGTCGATTCAGTTGCATATATATACATATTTTTAACTTAATAAATACCGTTCAAAATTATTCGTTCAGATTATTCATTTTTTTGCCGATTAAATATTACTGTGGTATGCATATTATATATATATAAATGAAAGTAATTGAACAAGTAACATATGCAAATTACAAAGAGTATATGTTATGAAATAAAAGTGGAAGTGAAAATCCTGCTTTGAAATTAAAGATCAATGGAAGCACTTTTTAAATCTTAACATTGAAAAATACGCGAGATTAAATGTTTGATGTATGAGTTAGAATTTCATAACATTAAAAATTAACAGTTAAATGCAATATACATTAGAAAAATTTGTTAAAAATAAAGAAAATGTTACAAAGAAATAAAACTGATAATTTAAAAAAGCAATTTTTTTTTGAAGTTTTGAAGATGACACATAAACCATTTGCTGTTATGTAATAGTTTTGAAAAACAGTCATGAATATCTAAGTCGTAGCGATTATCCATTTGCATTTTTAAACTTATTTTCGGGCTCGATCAAATTTATTTATACCTATTTTTTTTTAAATTTATTTTACACATTCTTTCACTCTAAGTATATAAAGATTTTGGTAAGCCTTACCCAGGGCAATTGATTAATATTTTTATCTTCCTTGATAAGTGAAGCATAAAATTAACAGCAGCTGCAAAAAGGTTCGTATAGTCATTTGTTTACAACTGACTGTTGCCACTTGATCATATGTAACATGAGCGATTTCTGTATCATATACATTGACGAATTCAATAGGGAAAGATCAACTCTTTACACTTAGAAAAGTAATTCGATGCATAGTTGTTTATTAAATATAAAGATTTATTTATAGCTCTGAAAAATAAATAAACATGATTGCTCTAAGTCCAATTTTTTTGAAAAATTAATCTTTTTCTTTTTACTATTCTGTACTCGTTTTTAACAATTAAAATCGAAAAATAAATAAATATAGCGTCAAAATGATGAACCGTCTTGAACAGTAAGTGCAATAAGTACCATCCGAGTGCAAAGGGTTAATACATTTTACGTTTTTTTTATATAGTAAAAACACATAAGTTATTATTTATTTTTTTACTGAAATTCATGATTTAAGGCATTCAAATTTCTACACAGCTGTTCTGTTCGTTTCAGTATGCCGAGAAGACTACTTTTCGACGATTTTATATCACTAAGAGGTGAGAATAAATGAGCACATTCCCGGAATCCTTCGTCATTTTTTGATTTTGATTTCTGGCTTATTAGATACTTTTTCATTCATTTTTTTCACGTGTATGTTAATATTATTCAATAGATCTGAAAATAATAATATTAAAAATATCAGCACAATTGATCCATGTTATTCTACAGTTCATGTCATCATATTAAAAGTAAATTTTTAGACAGTCACATCATTAAGGAGATAGTCCTTTGCTCAAAGGATGGGTGCTCCATGAGTCATTAAGGTAATTTAGATTAAATTTAATTATTGTTGCTTTTCTAGATATAGCAATAATTAACGTGATAGAGAAGACTGTTATTTAGTTAAATAACTTGAAGACCCAAGCTGTCTTTTTTGGGGTTTATTAGATAACATAACAACAAAAGGCAAACGGATACTCCATAGTATAGTGGGTCCAGAAAACTGCACTATGATGTTTTTCGGAAGAGAGAGAGCCAAGATCACACTCCCCACCTTCCGAGGGTCAAATTTGCTTTTACTGATATATATATATATAAACAAGTAGCAACAGTAAGACCACGTGATGTTTACATGATTGGCGGCTGGCTCAGCCCAGGAAGATCACGTGATTCCCTGAATTCCTAACAGTCATCTGATTGAACTTGAATTAGAACTTAATATTAAAAATAATCCCCAAAGCGGAATGAACCATAGTGTCTACACCTACAATATATATTTTTGAGGTGTAAAGACTAATCTGAATTCATCGCTATTGTGAAATTTGGTACAGTGTAAGGGAAATGCAAAATATCAAATTTGATGTAAGTTTTTCTAAATATATGAGAGATAATTTGCGAGATGAAAGATTCTATGATTTCATCATCACTTCGCATTACTTTGAACTTAGCATGAACTTTTCATCGTCAAATCGCATTAATTAATCTAATGTTCGTTTCCGTATTCTGAGACGATCACTTTCCGACGATTCTATATAATTAAGGGGGGAGACGCAGAAGGTTAAGTTCATTTCCGGTATTCTTCGCTATTTTTTGACCTTGATCTTCGTCCTATTAGATACTTTTTTTGTCCTATTTTTTATCCACGTGTATGTGAGTATCGTGTCATTTCTGACCTATTTTAATTCAGTCTGCGAGTAATTCAAGTTTATTTTATCGCATGGGCCACGTTAGCCTGGTTTGTAGAGCATCAGCCTCGCATGCGAAAGGTAGCGAGTTCTGTCCTCGTCTCGGCCAGAGACCGCCGTGTTGGCTAATGGCAGTTGGGGCACGTTAAGTATGTCGTGACTGCAAAGTCTTCCAAGTTCCTATGGCAAATTATACGTCTGGGGGTACAGAATCAGGGATGAGTCGGTCTCTGATTTGGATCTAAATTCTGACTTGGGGATGTATGAATAAGTTCGACCGCCCCCTCAAAAGGGTTGTGTTGGGTGTGTTTGAGCAAAGTCGCACTTTCACCTTAACAGTGGTCGTTTACAACGAAAGGCGCACACCTCAGCCTTCATTCGAAAGAGCTCCCTTCATTCGAGATTGGTACGATCAAGTGGCAATTAGACTCACCACCACCGTCATTTTATCGTTAAATGTAAGCATTTCCTCCTTTCATCTTTCTTCTCACCCCTATTTTGACTAAATAAATGCGTCTTAACGCATGCGCAATAGCGGTTTTAGAATCCATTCGCAAATATATTTAAAGTAAATGACAAATGTTTATGAAGGGTATTATGTCAAATGGAATGTAAAAAAATGTCAAATGGAATGAAAAAAAAGATGAATTATTTTTGACGAAGCATTTGTTTTATTCTAATATTTTATAGAATACGAATATTTAGCAAATTCATTTGGCGTCTAGACTGCTATTTTTTCAATTCCACCTGCATACGAAACCCTTCAATCCAACAAGCTTACTCAATCGCATATCCGCCATGGCTTTGTATGATTAAATACCATGAACAGAGATGATGTTTTTGTTTTGTCTCAAACGATATTAATCTCCTCTTACTCCCGTCGTGGCAACACCCAGGATATATATTCCGACCAGAGCAGATGTTATTATTTTTTTGTCATAAATCTTATTTTTCACTAATCGTCTTTCGTGACCAGCTGGTTTGTTGAGAATATCGGTTTTATTTAAATCCTGATAAACACTTTAGATATAACTCTATGTCTATTAATTCTATCCAACTGATACGCATTAAAGGTGTGTTATTTTAATCGTCTTTTTCAAGTTCCTTTGTGTTCATGAAACTTTTAATAGAGATCGGATTCGTGGCATCGTAGAGTTATTAAATATGAAAATGTCTGGTTCATTCTTCGAAACTTCGCGATATTGTAACTTTTCTCTCAAGAGAGAGAGACAGATTTTAAACTATTTCTGTTGACTTCTAACTAAATCTATACTTATAATAAAGCTCAATGTGTGTGTGTGTGTGTGTTGGCGCTCTACAGGTCAGACGGTTGGACCTACAGCTACCAAATTTGGTACGTGTATACCTTGGAGGTTCGGAATGTGCACCTCGGAGCCCTTTTTTCGAATTTTTAAATAGAATTTGAATTATTTAAAATTTAAGCGAAATTTTGACGTTTTTCCGTTATAACTTCCGAAAATATTATTGCACATGATCTTTATATCAATTTAAAGATTAAAAAAAAATTAGCTTTCTAATGGTATTAGAGTTTTAATGTAAAGCCTCGATTTTTAACGAATTTTTAAAGAAATATTTTAACCATGTTTTTTTGAGCACGTGACTGGATAAAATAAAAGAAAACAATGACGGAAGTTCAAATAATAAAAAAAAACTATCATCGTAAACCAAGTCTAAAGAAATGATACTTTCAGCACGTGACTGTGAAATATCACATAAAATGGCAAAGGTTTAAAATGTGATATTTTCTAAAAAAATAAATGCAAGGCAAAGGTTTCGATAATCGTTTGCAATATCTAAATCATTTATTCAACAAATCTTCTTTATTTATGGTAAACCTGATCGAATTTAGACAGGATATGCATTGGAATTCCGACTTAATGACATATTTATGTAATCGTTTGCAATATCTGTACCATTAATTCAATAATTTTTTTCCATTATAAAATGTGATAGTTTCTTAACAAATAAATGCAAAGCCAAGGTTTCTATAATCGTTTGCAACATCTGTATCATTTATTCAATATTTTTTTTTTCCTTTTTCGCTTTCTTTAAAAAAACACATTTAATATTGAAGCATCAGGGAAAAAAAACATTTTTAATTGCAGGCCAATCAATGCCCGGAATTGCTTCAAGGCTAATGTATATGTGATTAAATTAAAAATTATAGAACGCATTATTCATGGCGAGCCAGCTGGTCGCTAAAGGCGGCTAGTATATAATAATAAACTAAACTACTGACTTCTAATTAAATATATAATAATAAAATAAAATATTGACTTCTAACTAAATATATAATAATAAAATAAACTATTGACTTCTATTTCTTTTCTTGGGATGGGGGGAGAGGGGATCTTTAAAAAAATAAAAGGAAATCACGATAATTGAATATTTGAAGGAATAATGAAAATGGTTTAAATTTCAAGACAACAGTGTTATCCCTCGATGGGAGATCGTTGGAAATTAAAAACAAAATAAAAAAATATTTAAAAAAAAATGCCAAAATTTAGCAGAAATTAGCAGGAAATTGGAACAATTTCAAAGACAACTTCTTTTTTTTAATTTTAAGATTATGTAACAGTCATTTGTGTACTATAATATTTTTTATGGTTTGGTAGAAAAAATTATCTAAATTTCACTACATTTATCATTACTAAATTTCACTTCGTTGAATTAAAATTTTAAAAAATCACACCACTGTCCACATTCTACCTTTTAAGGTATATATGGGCTAAATTTGGAATATGTAGGTCAAATACTGTGGCCAGTAAAAACCAATACACTGACAAGCACACAAATTTTTATTATTAATAGAGATATCACAAATGAAAGCACTTTTATCAGCTTTAAATTTAAAATTTTGTCCAAAACTGGAATAGTAAGAAAGTTATACGCACGCGATAGTAATTACAATACTGCAAACAGAAATACTCTATCCACCTGAATTAAATGGCCATTTTAGCCAATTTAGAAATGATTTTTTTAAAATCTCTTTAGCACGACAGGTTTATAGTATAGTATAAAACTTAAACGTTGTTTTTTCAACACCTCAGCTGAGAAAATACTACATTCTTTAATAAATTAACGTGATCATACAAATTTCGATATATGTTATTAACCATTTATGTAATCATAATTAAATCATTTATGTAACCATTATTTAAACATTTATGTAATCATTATGAATGCATGTGAGGATATACAATATACACATACGTTAAACATGATTTAAAAAAGACATGGATAAAATTCTTTAAAAATTTTTTATTCATATTAAATTGTAAACTTTCTTTTTAACTTTTTTTTTCTTAGCGAAATAATTTAAATTTTCAACTTTATCAAAAATTAGTGAATTCAACATTCCGAGATCCACAGTATCAAGAGTGTGCCAAGAGTATGAAATTTCAGGCATCACATCCCATCATGGACAACGCAGTGGGCGACCACCTGCACTTAACGACCGAGACCGCCGACGTCTGTGTAGAATGGTCAATGTTAATAGATACGCAACACTTCGTCAAATAACTGCAGGAATCAATGTGGGACGTACGAGGGACGTGTCCGATAGGACTGTGCGGCGAAATTTGTCTTCTTGGGCTATGACAGCAGAAGACCGACTCGAGTGCCTTTACTGACAGCACGACATCACCTGCAGCAACTCTCCTGGGCTCGTGAGCATATCGACTGGGCCCTAGACCAGTGGAAAACCGTGGCGTAGTCAGATGAGTCACGATTTCAGTTGTTACGAGCTGATGGTAGAGTTCGAGTGTGGCGCAGACCCCACGAAGCCATGGACCCAAACTGTCAGCAAGGCACTGTTCAAGCTGGTGGTGGCTGCATAATGGTGTGGGCTGTTTTTACATGGCATGGACTCGGTCCTCTGGTGCAACTGAACCGATCATTGACTGGAAATGGTTATGTTCAGCTGCTTGCAGATCACTTGCAGCTATTCATGGACTTCACGTACCCACACAAAAATGGGATTTTTATGGATGACAATGCGCCATGTCACCGGGCCAGAACTGTTCGCGATTGGTTTGAAGAGCATTCTGAACAATTCCAGCGCATGATCTGGCCACTTAGATCGCCCGATATGAATCCCATCGAGCATTTATGGGACATCATCGAAAGGTCCGTTCGTGCCCAAACTCCTGCACCATCCACACTTTCACAATTATGGACGTCTATACAGACAGCATGGCTCAATATTCCTGCAGAGGACTTCCAACGACTTG
>JAPMOQ010041760.1:13714-27203 GCA_026543055.1 Argiope trifasciata
TGTGTGTGTGTGTGTGTGTGTGTGTGTGTGTGTGTGTGTTAATGCTCTACACTCCAGACCATATGATCTAGAGATACATCACTTTGTATATACATATTTACTTTGGAGGATGAAAAAGCAACCCTAAACGGATTTTTTTTTGAACTTTAACTAAAATTACGCTAACATTCTAAATTTTTCTGCGATAGCTTCAAAATTAATCACGGTATAAAATTGTTTTTATAAATCCTTTTAAAAATGACTTTTTTTTCATTGACATCAATATTTAAAGCTATAAATTCAGTTTCTATTTTTAATGAACTTTTTAAAAAATATAAAATTATATTTTCCAACAATTAATTTCTTACAAAATGAAAGTAGAATTTAACCTGCAAAAGCACGTTAAGAATGTACCAATGATTGCCGTCATTTTGACAAAATTTGAAGCTTAATAATTAAATTAATTCTTATAGAAAATTAAACCGAGAAAAGTGTGATGTTCAGCAAGTGTTTAAAAAGAAATGTAATTTTATGGAACAAATATAAAATGTGATATTTTCCACAAAATTTCATGACAACTTATTGCGAGTCGGAGAGTTATACAGTGCAATGAACAAATAATCGGGATAAATCACGTAGCTATAATAATATTAGTTACGTGACTATCTAAGTTTAAGTATATCTGGAAGAGAAATTATAAAGGAACAAGGCACATAAGTATTTAATTGAAAATTTTAGAACGCTTTACTCTTGGTGAACAAGCTGGTCGCCAAAGGCTGCTAGCTACTAATAAAAAATGCAACAATTCAACCTCCCTACTTTGTAATGTTAACTCGGAGATTTCGTCCTGAGAAGGGAAAAAAATGGAGACCTGATGACTGCCACCAAATGCATCCTTTAACCCATTCTCATCATAGAAAAGAATACTTGAAACAGTAAGTGCAGTTTTCAGTAGATGATATCTTGCGTTGATTTAATTGAAAGGTCAGAAACGGCTCCGAAGTCAAATATAAACAATTGTCATAATTTTAAATAATGCAATTCAGAAAAACAGTATTTTTTATTGATACAGGAAATTAAAATAAAGATGGGATAAGCTCAATATTTCGCTAGCTTTCTTATTTTCTTTCCCACAGGAAACCGGAGATTTGTGATAAAATGTTGCATTTCGAGTGCTAAGTTGTATCATGAGTTTAGTCACGAACCTAAGTTAACATTTGAAACTTTAAACATAAAGGGGAAATTTCCAGAAAAATTTTACGATAGAAAATTCTTTTATTCATTGGTAACCTTTTGTATATTTAACTAGTTTTCAAGATTTTTATTTTGATAAATATGCAAACCAAGTCAAAAAGTAATTCCAGAAAAATTTGATTGCCCCAAATAATTTTCAAAATTGAATTCTTTTTCAAACAGGAGCAAAATGTGTTTATAAATTTTCAGATATTTCATTTTATATCGGTACAAGACCTTTATGATTTTTATTAATAGGAAGCAAGATCCCTCTTGAGAATAATGTTGAAAAGTTAACTTTTCTTTGCTGTAGCTGCAATACAGACAGAAACGAAAATTATTTGCTATTTATTTGAATACTAGCTATTACCAGCGACTGTTCGCGCGGAAATTTTGATGTATATGTATGATAAACTATCAAAAAATGACAATTAAAAAACATTAAACCTAACCTAAAATGACATTTAAAAGTATGAGCATATGCGTAAAATATACAACATAAATACAATTCAGTAACAAAAACACACAACTAGCGTAAAAACAATTTATTTACATTGTAAACTCGAAATGAAACAAAACAGCAAATTCACTTTATTTATTGATCGAGATGGAGATAGCTACAACAGTATTATACACATCATTTTTAAACTTTTAATTTAAATCAAAACACATTTGTCAACAATCACGCGTGAACTTTCAATGCCAGTTGGCATAACGCACATGCCTGAGTTTCCTATGCCAGTAAGGGTAACACAATGCAGGTTAGAAATCTTTTATTTCCTCTATTATGCCCTATTTTCATTTAAAAGTACTTCAGAATGAATCCGAAAGATCGATTCATCGATTCGATTAACAGCATTTGATTCTAAAAAAAAACACTAAGAAAATAAATAGAATTGTTTGAAATAATCAGCCAAAATTCCCCTAAGCCTAACCTCAACTCTGTTGGGAAAAAAACTTGCACCTTCCGCGTATTTGGCGGGTCTCAGCTTTTTTTATGACAAAAGTTAGTTTTCAATGAACAAAAGATGAGCCCCTCAATGAAACGGAATAAAGAACTGCCTATGTTCTATTCCTGACTAGAATCTACCTTTTTGCTAAATTTCATAGAATTTTTTTTCCGTTCAGCTGTGATTGAGTAACAAACATCCATAGATCTAAACTTTCACATTTATATATTAATGTAGATTTACAAGCGATTTTTTTTCATTCATTAATTTTAGTGAATTGAAATGTCAATCATCGAAGCACCTTTATTTTTTTAGAGCGAATGAGTATGCTGCTTTTTAAAATCTTTGCACAGCGGCGTAAATAAGATCACGAATAAAAATTATAAATCAACCCAAATAAAATCTCTGCTAGAGACAAAATGATGAAAATTATTCTAAATCTTTCATCCTTATTAACTACAAGCCGCCTTTGATGAAAATTTAAAAAAAATTATCAGTTAAATACTTTATGTAACGCCATTGTCAATTAAATACCTTATGTTATTTGTCTTTCAATAGCTACTTCATCAAAATATTTTTTCCGTTCGAATTTTGATAGTCCTATAATTCACTCATCCATAAATGAAGGTCTTAAGCCCGTAATGCACTACATTCCTCTCTAATTATCTGATCAACTCTCGCAAAATTTCAACTTTAAATTAAATTGGAAATGATGAAACTGCAGATTGATATAAAAACATTTTTTTACCTTAACCAAGCATTTTTTTTAAATATAAGTAAAAGAGAATATATGTTGTTGTCATGTCCGTGTTTTGCACGGAAAGGGGGTGCAGTAGCTTCTGAGGGTAAAGACCCTTGAGCACCCAGAGGGCAGACTTCTGGCTCACACACACGACACAACCCTTTTCAGGGGGTGGTCGAATTCATTCATACACTCATTCATCAGAAAGTCGGAATTTAGATCCAAATCAGAGGCCGACTCATCCCTGATTCAGTACCCCCAGAGGTATCATTTTGTTATGGGAACTTGGTGGACTTTGCAGTCTCGACCTATTGAACGTTCCCCAACAGCCATTAGCCAACACGGCGGTCTTTAGCGAAGACGAAGACAGAACCCGCGACCTTTCGGTGACGAGACGGACGCTTTACCAACCAGGCTACCGTGGCCAAAAGAATCAATATATGTACTATTGAAATATTACAATAATTTATGTAATCATCAAAAAATACTTAGATTCATCATAAAATTCAGGTTTCAGTTTTACTTTCAAAAAGATTTAAATGATATGAATTAGAATATTTAATTTTGTTTTGATTTATAAATAATTAAAAAAAATATTAATTCTAAGTTTTATACATATTTTAGGTATAAAGAATCCTATTCTAAGAGATATTCCTAACACTTCAACTTTCAAATAAATAAATGAAGGTTTCTATTTTCTGCTATGAAATTGGATCGGCTTATGAAGTTTTAAACAGAAATGTTTGGAACATTCAGCATTTTCATTCTTAGGTCAGTCAGTCCTGAACATTGATAGGGGTATCATCTTAGGGATGGTCGATGAAGTGGCCTCTAATGGATTGATTACATTGTTAGAAAACTACTCAAATCCCCGATATGAGCGGCGATTTGTCTATTTCATTTAAAATACTTGCCTCGCCTGCAATTCGAATCGAGTTAGCGAGAACTTGAGCATCTTAATTGTAGTGAAGCAGGTATTGAATTAGAGGGCAGGAAAGAATGGCAGGTTATTCAGATGAACAGCACCGTAAAAAACTGGATAAAATAAACGCAGTCCAGTTCTACTTGCATCCAATTTCCCACTGAATGAGAACTTTTGCTATCACATTGTACACAGCACTCAACGCTTTAAACAAACCACCTGTCAGAATCTCTGCGATTCTCCCGCCCTCTGTAGTCCAACTTCTAGACCTATTGTTCGTCGGACGAGTGAAAGAAAATAGGTTTAGTTTAGTTATATTAAAGTCCCGTTTAAAGCAACAAGAGGGCTATTTTAGGACGGACCTCGTCATTTTGAACCACGGTCGGATGACGAGGACGACACCTGAACTGGCACCCCCCCCTCTCCACACCAGCGGGAGGACATTTGGCCTGACAGATTTAACGTGCAACAGACCCCCTCACACGACGGTTCTTCGGTGGAATCGAGTCTCGAACCTGAAACCCTCCGGTTCCGAAGCCGAGACTTTACCACCGGGCCACCGCGACCCTTGTAAGATAATCGGAGATTTTCCTATAGATGCTTTATTGTCTAAATATTTATTTCCAGAGGCTCATTTCAACGAGTTGGGCACGCACGTGGAACACTTTGGGATATAAATGTCAGAATTTACTGGAAGGGGGAGGCTTCCAAGAGAAAGCATCATAAATCGTGGAAACATTCTTCAATAAAATTGTATTTCTTTTTGCTACGCCTAGGATGCAAAGTCGCCAATTAAGATAGAGGCCCACATAAAATATTCTGCAAAACACGGCCGCCACTTTCTAGATTTAAATTATGGTCTCGACTGAAAAATATTATCTATCTGGGAGTTTTTTCAACTGTTGGGCTCAGTATAAGCTGCTTATCTTTACATTTTGAAATAAAGAACTTCAGTGAATAAATAACTTCAGCTGCCACGGTCTGTCGTGTGAACAAAAACGATTTAAAGTATGCGACGCCAATAGAATCTAATGAAGGCACCAGGCTGAATTTTTTTAACTTTAAAAAGTATTCTTTGCTAGAAGCGGTAACCCAGTCACTTCGGGAGCTTGTCGAACTCGAGGAATTTGAAAGCACATGAAAAGATGAAAGCACTATTCTTAAAAGCACCGTTGCTTTTCTTAAAAAGAAATTTGAAGGAATAAATATATTTACTGGGTTTAACCAACTCTTCATTTGAAGGGGAAATCATTTGCATAATAAAACCAGAACTTTTCAACTATTAAAATTTTCTGAAGTGCCATATATGTGTTTTTGAATCGCATCCTATATATATAATATTCCTCATAATATTCCCGATCATAATATTTCAGATTATCCCAGTTATCAAACATTAGATTACTGGATTCTCATAGACTGATCTAATATTTACAGGAAATCCACGTAAGAAACAACAAATCACAAAGAATTCCTTTAGACTGATAAGATAATATTAAAATGGAAAAAGCTTAAAACAAAGACGATTCAAAAAGCTGGAAGGAATGTTTTTAGTTTTAATTCTGTTCGTAAACAGTCCATTTTAATGAATCTGTCCTCCTGTAAGAACTGCTAAAGCATAAATATATTCTGTTCATAATTTACTTTAAAAATAAGTTTGAAGGTTTTATTAGCAGTCATAAAATATTATGACTAGGCAATGGCAGTCTGAATTTTAAGCTTATGCACTTCCTCGTTTGATTGCATTTTGCTGCCGAAAGAACTAAATCCCCTGTGAAATTTTAAACTACTTGAGGTTTGCAAGAAAATGCTTACCAGTAATTATTTAAGAGCCGCAAAACGTCTAACGATAAATTTAATATTTTTTTTGCCTCTAGTTCTTAAAAGATGCATGTCTAACAAGCTTCTAAAATGAAAAAAAAATTCGCATAAATGAATTTAAGAACAAACAGAGCATCGAAAACGCCGTAGAATTAATCGGGGAAGAGGATAACATAGATACTTCTGGTCGGCACTCTACAATGGTAAAAAAATCATCTCATATAACTACATAAAATAAGCAAGAACTGCAGTTGATAGTTAAAACGGAGATTACAAATTAAAACGTTGACAATTCCTTCTCACATACAAACAGTAGAAAGATTTGTAAAATAGCTATTAATAGAATAGAACCTTCTAAGCACCGAATTCAGTTCGAACATTTAAACACATTACTTTCTATACGAACAGAAAACATAATACCTTTTAAATAATTATTCAATTTTTAATCATTTTCATAATAGCCTTTAAGTTTCCCTTTTACTGAAAACATAGCGATTCCAAAAAGTAAAAAAATAAATCTTCTAAACCGATTTTAATTTTTATATAGTTTTTATTTCCCTGATAAGAAATTCGTTAACAAAAAAGTAAGATTACAATCATTAAACCGTTAACAAAAAAGAAAGAAATCAAAGCATTATGTTTGTCTTGGATGCTTGTACATTTTTCAGCTTCACAGACTTCTTTTAGTAAACAAGTGTTAAGAGTGAGAATTTATCGAACTAAAATTTTGATCCTCCCTCCCTTCACTCCCAAAACACACAGAATATATATACATATTATATAAACGTTACACCGTGGTAAAAGTAGCGAATAAATCTTAAGTTGCGTATAAGACAAAAAGTCATAATTTGGAATCAAATCTCTGTAAACTTCCTATCAAAGCTTGTTTCTCCCCCCCCTTCCCCTCGTAAGGTCACCAACACTGCGACGCTCTCAACTACACATAGAATTTTGAAATAATATTCGTGTTGCTTAGTACTATGACACACAGTTATGCCTTTTGGAAGCATTTTTGAAGAGCGATTAAATCGCCAAAAAAAATAGATAGAAAATCGCAACAGAACTGCAATTAAATAGCAAATGTCATCTGTCAAGGTCATTTCGTTGCGTGTTCAGAATTTTCTATGCATGTGAATATGCGAACTGACAAACAGGCAACCTGATTCCGGATTTATATTTTTAATGCTAACACTCTTTATCAAATTCTATCCACTCAAGTTCTTTCCGTTTTGTCTCTATCGCATCCGTTTTTAGTCGAGATGACAAACTTTAAGAGATAGGAGATAGTGCAAAATGTAATAAGGACTTATTTAAGATAAATATCAAATTTAATGAGTCTTCAACGAATTTTTAAATTCTGATAATCGGCAGGTTTTGAAAAAAAAAATTCGGACCTAAATCTTTGAAATAGGGAGATTCACAAAATCTGGAGTTTGAGTTTTATTGAGGGTTACAATACTTTCGCCTTGTATTCATTGAATACAAGAAATTTACAAGATGCGTTACTTCCGGAAACATGCAGTATCACCCTTAAATTTCATTCGCATACTGCACAAAATAAAAAATGATTTTAGGGGAAAAAAAAAGGTGAAATACAAATATTTTTAATTTTGGTGCCTTTTAAGCAATTTATTTTTTCGTTTAGAAGCTACACAAGTCAAACATTTTAAAACTATTGCTTTATATTGCAATGTAATTAAAAGTAAAGCCTTGGAATATAATGCTCAACTGGATCATTAGAAATGGTATCACTATTATCCAATTTTTTATAAAAAATAATTCATTTGAATTAAAATTTTTATTCATGAATTTATAAAAAAAAAAAACATATGCAAAAAATTATCACAATGACATCAATATGAAAGAAATTATTAAGCACAAAAGGCAAAATAAAGCGATTAATGAAATATTCAAATTGTGTATTGTTGGTATAATCAGCTCTTTCCAATGCTATGGATTATTTCCCTAATACTATTACATACTTCAAACTAAACAATATAAACACATACTCATAGCAAACAATATAAGCAAATACTTATAACAAACAATATAAACAAATGCCTATAGCAAACAATATTAACAAATACCTTTAATAAGCATAAACAAATACCTATAGCAAGCATAAACAAATACTTATAAAAAGCATAAACAATATCGATAATAAACATAAACAATACCTATAACACACAATATACAATTAAATGTAATACATATAACAATTTACATAAACATTTTGTATAAAAATCAGATGCATAATGCGAAGTATCTGAAATATAGCAAACATACTGTCCCTACTATTTGCACAGTCTTTTTTTTTCTGAGTAAAATATTTTTTGAGTAAAAATTTTTTGAGTATGTGATAATTAAGTCTCATTTTGAAACTAACGAATGATTTTGAGCAAATTGGGTAACGGATTTCTGATTCATAAGAACTTGGTATAAAGAACTAAATCGAAACATTGGTATTATATGTACGCTATTATAATACCAGGAATAAAAATTACAAAAAAAAAATAGTGTACATCGAAGTTCTAAATAGAGAATTTTTCAGGGTAAATATATGCATATCTCTATTTTTCGAAAAAGATTATTTATAAGTTATTCATCTTTCAGCTTATGCCTTTTCATATGATTAAAAAATGAAAAAGAAAGTCGGTATGGTTATTCCTAACACGTTATTTTAAACCAATCCATTTCGAAGGGGGAATAAAAAACACCAGATGTCCCAACTTCTTCGATCAAAGTTTAAAAATCCAATATTTTCTAAATATATTTTACTGGAGTCAACTCGAGCAATAATTGTTTTAAAGAAAAGCCACAGTAATAGTTTAGCAAAGTAATGAAAGCTGAAAAAGTGAACAATCAGAATCAAAACAGTTCCATGCTATAAATTTGAGCTTTGTTTTTATTGATCTTTTACCTTTCGTTACAAAATGTTAAAGCATACGAAAGTGAAAAACAGAAACCAAATTCCTTTTTCATCAAAATTCAGCTATATTTGCAAGTAAATAAATGCGTATCTTCTTGAACACGAACAACTGAAATCGTAAATGCTAATATTTGAAATAAGAAACTCGCATATAAGGAGAGAACAATGAATAATAACTTTCTGATTTATTTCTATGATAAAAGATTCTCAAAGAAAAGTTTTGTACTCACTTTTCTATCCATAATCAGTCGAAATCAAGTTAATTATATCACAAAAAACGCATATGCACACAAAGTATCAACAATAAATGTTTATAATACAAGTAGATTGAATGAAAACAGGAAATTCTAGTAACCCTACAAGAGCAATGCAAAATTCTTTAAACTCATCGCCCATCACCATTTTAAAAATTCCCTGTTACCGTCCAAATTCCTTTGTAGTTGTAAATAACAAATGATAAAATGATTATATTGGCACAAATATTTCGCCAAATGTGTCTTTCTCAAAATAGGGAGCCAAATTTTTGAGAGAAAAGGAATGCTATCAAAGTGGTTGTCGAGATTCGAAAGCTGCAAGGGAAATACAATTTAAAAATATAATAATAAACGGATTTTCATCTACGGCCATTCAAAGAATCGAATATGCTAAGGAGCGTTTGTTAATAGATCTACAAGTCTTTCAATCTTCCATAAAAATGCATTAAAGATCTGTGGTTAAAGAATTCAAGTATCCATGAAACCACAGATCCGATGATCGGAGAAAAATTAGTCTTCCACTTTGACAATAAGGTGGCAGGGGAGAAAAAACAAATGTTTTTTCTTTCTTCAGATGAATACTCAGACTTCTTCAGTAGTGCTAAATTTGTTGACTGCTGTCCCTTGGTCGGCAAAGGGGAAAACGACGTTGTTTCCAATAATCAGATTCGAATATATGGATGGTAAAAGAGATTCGGACCCTAGTACAACGACATCCCTTGTAAGATTTTATGCTATTTCTAGAAAGATGCTTTTCCTTCAAACATATCATCTGGTGTATTATTTCAACCTATCCAATATAAAGAAATAATGATTAAAATTTAAAAAAAGCACTTTCATTGATGCACTAAAAAGTGCAAAATTATTCCTGTAGCAAAAATGAAATCATAAAAACAAAATAATGAAAATATATTAATAATAACGTTGAAATGGCACTTGTCATTGACAAGCCCGCTGATCGCTGTCAGCAATTTTAAGCCTAATCAAGGGATAAGCATCCCTTGTTTTTCAGTAGAGGCAACTAGGTCCAAGAGTCCGACTTAGCTACTTCATGCTTCACATTCGCTTGCACTTCCCCTTTTTGCAAAGGGGCACATTCACATTACTCCCTTGCTCAAACCCGGATGCCCACAACGCTAAGCAGAATCGCTACCCCTAAGCCAGGACGCAGGGGAGGATAACAATGAGAAATAGAATATTAAAAATAGGAGTCATTTATGCTTTTGTGCAAGATCTTGACACCAATTTTCTGTGACATTTACAGACATTTTGGCGTAATTTTATGTTTGATGTTACAAATTGGAAAAACTTACACAACCGTTGATCTAGTAAAGGAAATAATATTCAAAATCGAGGAAACAGGAAGAAAGATAAACAGAACCGTTCATAGGTTTCGAGGCTCGAATTGAAGATCTCCAAAAACCAGTGGTACAAAATGTCGTTCTGCACAAAGCCCCACAAATAAAAAAAATGAATAAAATAATGAAACTATTCCTAAAAACTAAATGTGAGGAAGGAAGTCGGACGTTATGTCCGTTGACCCATGCGTTCTCCGGTCTACACTGCCATCTACATTTCTTCACCGCACTAACCGAATTGGGAAATCTGATTCTGAATGCACACTTTTAAACGATCGGATGATCTCAGAGCATGACAGGGGCTTGGGAGCTTGAAATTTCAAATAAATCAATGATATTTTCACGTGATATATCATTTCAGGATGCGCCAGAGTAGGCGGAAACGCTACTCAATATAGAATAAGTCTGGATAAAAACAATTTGAAAAGTAAATGAAAAAATAAAATTATTCCGAGCATCGAACTTAAGACAAACAAAAACAGAAGATGTTCAAATGTCAAACGCTCTATCCGTTGCACCATACCTTCTCCGGTCTTCACTGCCGTCTGAGCTTCCTAACATCATTAACTGACCCTCAAATAAGTTGCAAATCTTTTTCTAAATGCACAATCTTAAACGAGTGGACGATATCTGAGCATGACATTGACATCGGAGCATTGGTTCTCCGGTCTGAAAGGATATCTAATTTCCTTTACATCACTAAACGACCCTCAAATGAGTAGAAAATCTGATTCTGAATGTACAATGTTAAACGATCAGATGCTCTCTTAGCATGAGAGGTCCATCGGAATTTAGAATTTCAAATAAATCATATATATTTTCACGTGTTATTGCTTTTCAGAATGCTTCTGAATGTGCCGAATTGTTAGAGATTATGGAATAAGTCCCGATAAAAATTTAAAAAAAAATTGAATTCAAAAATAAAATTCTTCCTAGCATCGAACTTAAGACAAACAAAAACAGGAGCGGTTCGAATGCGTTCTCTGTTCTTCGAGGATGCCTAAGTTTCATTACAGCGCTAACCGGCCCTCAAGTGAGCTGGAAATCTGATTCGAAATGCAATGTGTTAAACGATCGGACGACCCCTGAACGTGAGGGAGTATCGGAACTTAAAGTTTGAAATAAATCATTAATATTTTGACATCCTATTTCATTTCAAAATGCTTTAGAGTGTGCCAAATTGTTAGAGATTATAGGATAAGTCCCGATAAAAATGATCAAAAAATGAATGAAAAAATAAAATAATTCCCAGCCTTTACTTTAAAACAAACAAAAGCAGGAGAGGGTCGAATGTCGGATGCTCTATCCGTTGCGCCATGCGTTTTCTGTTCTGTGAGGACGTCTAAGTTTCATTACGGCGCTAACAGGCTCTCAAGTAAGTTGGAAGTCTGATTCGAAATGCAATATGTTATACAATCAGATGCTCTCTCAGCATAAAAGGTTCATCGGAGCTTAAAATTCCAAATAAATTATTCTTAGTTTGATGTGATATATCATATCCCAATGCGTCGGCGTATTCTGAATTGCTGTTGAATATAGAATAAATCTGGATTAAAAAATTTAAAAAAAGGAATGAAAACAAAAAAATATCTCCAGCATCAAACGAACCAAAAAAATTAGAGCGCGGATGTCATACGCTCTATCCATTGCGCCATGCATTCTCCGCACTGGAAGGCCGTCTAAGCTTCTTAACCGCACTAACTGACCCTCAGAAAAGTGGGTTTAGTTTAGTTATATTAACGTCCAGTTTAAAGCATCACGAGGGCTATTTAGGGACGGACCTCGTAATTTTGAGCCGCGGTCAGATGACGAGGACGGCACCTGAAGTGGCACCCCCTCTCCACACCACACCAGCGGATGGACGTTTGGCCTGACAGATTTAACGTGCAAGAGACCCCCTCACACGACGGATCTTCGGTGGAATCGAGTCTCGAACATGAAACCCTCCGGTTCCGAAACCGAGACCTTACCACCAGGCCAGCGCTGCCCTTCAGAAAAGTGGGAAATCTCTTTCTAAATGCACAATGTTAAGCGAATGGACGATCACGTCTCTCATACTCTGATTAATGTATTAAGAAGAGAACACCCGTTGTTTTATCAAGTAGTGCATGGCTTGGTGGTTAGAGTGACGTGCCGAATCTTAGATTTTTGCTGCTAATGAGTAAAAGTCTCAAAAGCTCAAAATAGATTAATTTTGATTTATTTTATTTTATTTTTATGTCAAATAATATTTCGAATATTGATTTTTTGTTTCTCTGATCCATTTAAAGCCTAAAAAATATAATAGTAGTAGATATATTTCAATCAAATAATCAGTTTTAGTTCAGTTTTATTTTATAATAAGTTTTATTTCAAACTTTCAGTGTCAAGTTCACACACATACACAGATGTCACTGATATTCTTAGCATTGTAGTCTTAAGGCCTTATCACAAGGCAAAGTATGTTCGGCACTTTCCGTCTGCAAACGAAAAGGAAGGTGACGCCACGTGTGTGACGTCACTTCAAAGTTTCACATGATTGGTTGAATTTCGTTTGCGGACAGTATTTCCGACACTTGACACTCTATGAAAGTGTGATGCATATAAATTTCGATTGGATATTATCATGTTTCGAAATAAGATAAATTAACGTCCTTATAAGCATGAAGACAACATTTTTATTAATAAAAATTAAATTCCATAATTTATCTATTGTTTGACTTTAATAAAATAATTCCACAGTATTATAATTGGTATGCTGGCTTAGGGGTAGCTGGCCTTCCTCGTGATCTGGACGTTCCGCATCTGGCATGGCTGTTCTTCATTTGTGTTCTGTTTGTGAGGTGTGAATGAATCCCTCCCCCCTGCAATAAGGAATTGTACTAGCGAATGTGTGCATGTGTGTGTTTCATCGTCATTTGAGATGGATACATGTCTTCCGCCTTCGGGTACTAAGAGATCCTCACATTTAGAAGTCACTGCTTAATTTTTGCTTGTCCTCAGATCGAGTCTCGAAGGCTAAAAACCGATTAGTTATAATTTTTCTTATTTTATTATTATTTTGAGTTAAGTTTCTATAGTTAATCATACTTAATGAGCAAATAAAAATCCGAAACTCCAATATTTTGATGAAATTTTGACAGTTTTGTATCCAACTTTCCTTCACAAGTCCGCTGCCAAGCGCAGATCCATTGATATTCTTAGCATTAGGGTTTTGGACCAGATTCCCGGGGTCTGTGAAACACGAATGCACGTATTAAGAAGTCCAAATAGCCCATGCTCTCCAGATGTATGTGGTTTGGTGGATAAAGCGATGGACTCATTT
>JAPMOQ010041762.1:5252-26630 GCA_026543055.1 Argiope trifasciata
GTGACGACGGAAATGAACGTGAAAGAATTCGGATATCACAAAAGCGTGAAGCGCGAGCGCGACATTCAACTAATAATCGAGAAAGTTTGAATCGAGCTGCTTTCAGTTACGATGTGTCAATTGACTACAGTAACTACCAATGTGTTGTTATTGGTTCTATGAACTCGGTTTGCTCACACTGTAAGGCATTAAAATACAAAAACGAAGCCAATGGATTGTGTTGCGCAAATGGTAAAGTGAAATTGATACCATTGGATCCACCACCAGAACCATTGTACTCATTGGTTTCAGGAATAGGAACAGATTCTATACACTTTTTGACACATATCCAACAATATAACAATTGCTTTCAAATGACTTCATTTGGGGCAACAAATGTAGTTCGGGAAAATTTTATGCCAACTTTCAAAGTATGTATTATAGCAGTTACTCATAATTATTTTAGCGAACAAAATTTTCTGTCACCAAAGTTAAGATGTGTCACTAATCTTCAATTTCTTAATCACTTATATATCACTTAGTCATTATATTATATGGTGATTCAGTTTCAGTGACACTTTTATTATATTTTATATTTGATAGATATTAGTTAAAACTAAATATATACTTTTTAAGATCAAATATTATTTAAGTTTGATCACTGACAATCCATTAATTTATACCACACCATAATATTTTTTTTTTTATTTACAGATACAAGGGCAAATATATCACAGAGCAGGTTCGCTGTTACCAGTGTCAGATAGCGACAACAAATTCCTGCAAATTTATTTTATGGGCAATTCACCACAAGAAATTGATCTGCGTTGTGCACATAACAATTTAGTAAAGAGGTCTATTGTAGAACAATTACAAACTTTATTTCATCAACACAATCAATTGATTATATTGTTTAAAACTGCCCTGGATCTGATGCCATCCGATAATCACAAAATTGTAATCAGAGCTGATAAAACACCTGCAGGTCAACATACAAGACGTTTTAATGCACCAACTATTGATGAAGTTGCTATCGTTGTAGTTGGAGAAAACTTAGAATCCCGTGATATTGTTTTACATCGTCGGAATGATCAATTACAACGTATAAAGGAAACACACCGCTCATATGATGCACTGCAATATCCCATTATATTTTGGCAAGGTGAAGATGGCTACGATTTCTCAATAAAAATGATAAATCCCATTACAGGTAACTAAAATATTAATTTAGCTATGGCGATAATATCTCAGTCATTATATTATGTATTTTAATTTTATATTTGAATGTTATTAAAACAAAATCTATTTACAGGTTCTGAAACCAACAAAAAAGTCAGTTCAATGAACTATTATTCATACCGCCTAATGATTCGGGAAAATGAAGATAATCACATATTGAAATGTCGGCGATTATATCACAAATATGTTGTTGACATGTATGTTAAAATTGAAACGGAGAGATTAACATTCATCAGGTTGAATCAAACCAAACTCCGATCTGAAGAGTATATTCACCTTCGAGATGCGATTAATACTGATGGAAATGCACAGAATGTCGGTCGGATGACTATTCTTCCAGCAACATACATCGGAAGCCCTCGGCATATGCACGAATATGCTCAAGATGCCATGTCGTATGTTCGTCATTATGGTACAGCAGATTTGTTCATCACATTTACATGCAATCCGCAATGGATAGAAATCAAGCAGGAGTTATTCCCTGGGCAATCACCCATTGATCGTCATGATATTACAGCCAGAGTCTTTAGACAAAAGTTGAAATCTTTAATGGATTTCATCGTAAAACATAATGTGTTTGGTGAGACACGCTGCTGGATGTATTCTGTGGAGTGGCAGAAACGAGGATTGCCACATGCACACATTTTGATTTGGTTGGTTGAAAAGATAAGGCCAAATGAAGTTGATGCAGTGATATCAGCTGAAATCCCTAATGTACAAGTAGATCCTGGATTGCATGAGGTAGTTATCAAAAACATGATACATGGTCCATGTGGAAATCTTAATCAAAATTCACCGTGTATGATGGATGGTAAATGTTCAAAACGATATCCACGGACATTAATATCGGAAACAATTACTGGTAATGACGGTTATCCATTGTATCGTCGCAGATCGACAGCAGACAATGGAAAATCAACAATTGTCAAATTAAATCAACAAGATATTGAAATAGATAATCGTTGGATTGTTCCATATTCACCCATTTTATCAAAGACATTCAAAGCACACATCAACGTTGAATCTTGCCATTCAGTGAAATCTATTAAATACATTTGCAAATATGTAACCAAAGGGAGTGATATGGCTGTGATTGGAATTGGTGCAGAGAATTCCAATGATGAAGTTACCCAATACCAAATGGGCCGCTATGTCAGTAGTAATGAAGCAGTTTGGCGAATATTTTCTTTTCCTATTCATGAGAGACACCCTTCTGTTGTTCACTTAGCTGTGCATTTAGAAAATGGACAAAGAGTGTATTTTACAGCACAGAACGCAGTACAAAGAGCTGCTCAGCCACCATCTACTACATTAACCAGTTTTTTTGAGACATGCCAAAACGATGATTTCGCAAAAAGATTGCTATATTCTGAAATGCCAAAATATTATACCTGGAATCAATCCTCAAGGAGATTTATACGACGGAAACAAGGAAAACCAGTTCCAGGATATACAGATGTATATTCCACCGATGCGATTGGTCGAATTTATTCAGTACATCCAAGCAATGATGAATGTTTTTATTTACGACTGCTATTAGTCAATGTACGTGGCCCAACATCATTCCAACAGTTACGAACTGTTGACGGTGAATTGTGTGGATCCTACAGAGAAGCCTGTCAACGTTTGCAATTGCTTGAAAATGACGCTCATTGGGATCAAACTCTCAATGATGCTGTAATATCATCACACGCTCATCAAATACGAACATTGTTTTCTATAATCATATCTACATGCTTCCCATCAAACCCAATTGATTTGTGGATCAAGTACAAAGATTATATGTGTGATGATATTTTTTATCAAATACGGAATAGAATGGGAAATCCAAATATACAAATCAGTGAAGAAATTTACAATGAAGCATTGATTTCAATTGAGGACATGTGCTTGATAATGTCAAACAAACTATTAATTCAATTAGGCCTGACCGCGCCCAATCGTCCAATGCATGACGCTTTTAACCAAGAGTTGCATCGAGAAAAAATGTATGATCTCAACGCTTTGAAAGAATTAATTCAAACAAATCTTCCACTGTTAAATGAACAACAGAAGTATGTATTTGAAACTCTTATGAAAGTAACAAATGATGAAACTGGAGGGATTTACTTCTTAGATGCACCTGGTGGTACAGGAAAAACTTTTTTGATTTCATTAATATTAGCAACAATTCGCTCACAAAATAAAATTGCACTTGCACTCGCTTCGTCGGGAATCGCAGCAACTTTGCTTGAAGGTGGTCGAACAGCCCATTCAGCACTAAAATTGCCATTAAATATGCAAAGCAATGAAACTCCAACCTGCAACGTTTCGAAGAACTCTGCAATGGCAAAGGTTTTGCAGCAATGTAAATTGATTGTTTGGGATGAATGCACGATGGCACATAAAAAATCTTTGGAGGCTTTAGACAGAACCTTAAAAGATCTACGGAGCAATAATAACCGATTTGGTGGTGCAATGATTTTATTAGCAGGAGATTTTCGTCAAACATTGCCAGTGATTCCACGATCAACGCCAGCTGATGAACTCAATGCATGTCTAAAGTCCTCCAATTTGTGGAAACATGTCAAAGTACTTCATTTAAGCAAGAATATGCGTGTCGAGTTGCAAAATGACCAATCTGGAAACATATTCTCTAAACAACTCATTGACATTGGTAATGGCAAATTTCCTATAGACATGTTGACTGGCTGTATTAACTTTCCTCAAAGTTTTTGTCAGTTAACTCGATCAAAAGATGAACTTATTCAGAAGGTGTTTCCAGATGTTTCTCAAAATTACAAAAACCATGATTGGTTGAGCGAACGAGCTATACTGGCTGCAAAAAACATAGATGTAAATGAATTAAATTTCAAAATTCAAGAACAAATTACAGGCGAATTGAGGATATATAAATCAGTTGATTCGGCTACTAATCAAGATGATGTAGTCAACTATCCACCGGAATTTTTAAACTCGCTGGATTTGCCAGGATTGCCACCTCACAATCTTCAATTAAAGGTTGGATCGGTGGTTATAATGTTGCGAAATATCAACCAACCGCGTCTTTGCAACGGTACAAGGTTAGCGATAAAAAAATTACTAAACAATGTGATAGAAGCAACTATACTCAAAGGAAAGTATAAAGGAGAAGATGTTCTCATACCGCGCATCCCAATGATTCCGACTGATGTGCCATTTGAGTTTAAACGACTACAGTTTCCAGTGCGGCTTGCTTTTGCTATGACTATAAACAAGTCCCAGGGGCAATCATTAAGTGTTTGTGGTATTAATCTAGAAAACCCATGTTTCTCACATGGTCAATTGTATGTTGCCTGTTCCCGTGTTGGAAAACCATCAGATTTGTTTATCTATGCGCCAGGTAATCAAACAAAAAACATCGTATACCACAAAGCACTACAATGATAATAATAATAATTATGATTCACATGATTAACAATAAAGCGATTACTTACTTTTAAATCCTTATATATGTTTTATTTAATTATTTTTTATTCACAACGCCCTATCACCAGGGTGACGGTTCTGTTCAGGAGAATTTTTTAAAGTACGTAGGCACAAGAACTGCCACATTACAAATCTTTTTGACAGGACGAAGTCTGTCGGGTCAGCTAGTGCTTCATAAGTTTCTTTTTTCAAATCTCTCTCACTCTCTCTTTTTTTTTTTTTTACTTAACAATTTGAAACTTTTAAAAAAATTATGATCAGTTTATTTTTAATTGTTAATACTGTGAATAAATTTTTTGATCTAAATCCTTTTTCAACAAAACCAATTGCTGTTTCTGTGCAATTATAAGATAATTAGAATGCTATAATTGATAAAAATGATAAAAGTTCTGCATTTTGTAAATTTAACACAGGACTTAAATTAACTTCTCTTAAGCAACACATTTAGTTAAACATTTGTATGGTGTTTGTGTAACTAAATGTATATTTGGAATTATTAGATTTTTCTTTCCCTTGATAGTGACCACTTTTGTTGGACTTAGGAGTGAATAATAATTTTTTTTAAATTCTAATTGCTGAACATTTTGATTAATTTTATTGGAAATTTTGGAGAAATATTGTATTGTCATTAAAGTCATGATATAATACGGGAAATTTTATTAGTAACATAATTTAAAACAGTAAAATAATTTACTGTAACTTATTTCTAGGGATGGTAATGAATAATTTGTTTTGTTTAATACAGGAGACAATATTTCAAGAATCTCAGCTTATTTACATATTTAAGGAAATTTTGAAATTTCATTATTAAATTAAATCCTTACATTAAAAAATTAAATCTTTTTTCCTTTTTCATTTACAGAATCATGCCCAAAATATTTATTCGCCTGTGTATGCCACATTTATGGTAAGTATTATTATTATTATTCATTTTACTTAAGAATTATTTTTTTGTTACTTTTACAAATTTTAACAGAATAATTAAAATGTTAGCATTTCCATATCAATATATAAGTAATTATTTATTTATTTATTTGTTCTTATTTGTTAATCTGTTTTCTTAGGGAGCTTCTTTCAAGTTATCTTGAAATGATTAAGGTGTTAGTTTATAACTTTTAAAAGTTTGTTTTTTAAAAATTTTTATTACATTGTTAAACTGATGTTATAACTGTATATGTATACAAATTATCGTTTTCACACTCAACAGCATATTCAATACCTCATTAATTTGTCATTTTATCATAAAATTTTATTAATCATTAAATAATTTCATAATTGTCTTTATCTTCTAATATGTATTATGCATCACAGTGATTTGAAATATATGTACTATTTATGAGATTAAAAGTTTTACTTACAGATGTTAATGTTATTTATCAATTTTGTCCTTTTACAATCTTCCATTTTCTGTTATTTACTAGACTTCTGTTAAACCTATAAAATAATATTCTGTGCAATTACAGAATTATCCAATTCATTAATTATTTCCTTTGCTTTTTAAATTTCAAAAACACTTTATCTAACTTATATTAAAAAATCTATATTATTTTGGCAGATTTCTGTAATTTACTAATATTATAATTTGCGCTTGAGGAACTTGCACCATAGTTTTGTAAACTTATCTTGCTTGCATATATAAAGACATCCAAATATTAATTTTTAATATTTAAATCAAAATTTTAAAATAAATGTTTAATTTTTTAAATTTTGATTGTCTGAAAGTAACTATGTTCAACATCAACCATCACTGAATTGTTTTGCATTTACCATGCACATTCGGCTGTAGAATTCTACAAATATTGTTGTTATAAAAATAACATTTGAAATAAATTAAACTTGAATTATTCATATGAATAAAATATAATAGTTATAAATTATGCATTTTCTAGTCTTTTTTTACCAATTTGATACCAAAATATGTATTGACTTTTAAATGTTTACATAACTATGAAAACTTTTCAAGATATTGTAAAACTGACAAATATGAACATAGTGAAATTTTTGTGAAAAATTATTTTAAAAATAGCATAATTTTTTGTCATTTATTTCTAGTGATTAAAAATAATTATTACTATAAATAAGTCAAAAAGCATTTTATATGTGTATCTATCTACATACTTATCTTTTCATGTATTCATATGTGTAATAAAGTAAGAAAAAAATCAGTTTTGGAGTTTCTGTCAAAAAAACACACGAATACATTTCTGTAGAAGTGGCAAAAAATCTCATAAAAAATTTTATTATTAGTTTAGAAACTATGAAACAGACGTTGAATGATAGTACAACTAAACAGAAAACGCCCGTTTCATAGTTTCCAACCTAATATATAAGAAAATATTAATTACACAAAAACAGTGAGATGCATTAATGCAAATTGTATTTTTAATTTTTTTTAGTAGCTGGAATTTATAAAATAAACAAATTAGTATTATTGAAAAAATAGTTTTGTGGCCTGCAGCATAGTATTAAATATATGTATTTATTTATTCAATGTATTACTGAATTATAATCTGTTGGATATATCTATCCAAGATAATTATTATCATAAAATAACAATTATGTCAAATTTTATTACAAAAAACAATTATATAGAATTAACTAACATCTTCTTGTATTATTATTATATTTGCAATATTTTGAATTAGAATTTCAGAATTTATAAATACTTATTTCTGAGTTCTATTTTATTTCCAAGGTTATTAAATACTTATTCCCTATCTGGGTGATGCTGTTTGTGTTTTATCCTACTCGAGGTTGTTTATCCAGTGAAGATGAAAGACTGCTTGGATGGTCTGGAGATGGAGTGAGTTTTTCTGTTAATTAATGCAATTAAGTTTTCATTAATCATTGTAATGTATTCACAATTTTTTTTCTTTTGAAGTCTGAGTTTTGATAGCATTTTATTGTATAGGCAATATTGTATTAATATAAATCATACAATGTCTTTTTATTTATAATTTGCATGATTTTTTAGAAATTGAAATATAATGTGAATGAAAATAATTTGGAATTTTGCATTTTAATGACGTATATTTTATTTCATTTCATTTCTGTTTTTCTATAGATGTAAAAATAAATATTTTTTGTTGTGTTGGTAAGGTCTCGACTGATGATATGCCTTACAGGTTAATCATAAATATGTACATTATTTATATTAAACAAATGACATAATTTGGCTGTTTATAAATTTGTTTTGCTACTGAATTTGTTTAAATTCATAGCTTTTTATAAAGAGATTTTTTTCTTTTTACTAGTCCACAACATCAGTATTTAGTCCAAGCACCAGATTCATGGATTCCTATAAACAGCTTGTCCTTCCTGTTCAGAATGTCTTTATTACTGAACATCCTGTGTTGAGACGATCAGCTTCCTCTCCAGGTAAAGTTTTTATTGTTTTGTTGGCAAAATAATTTATTCTTTATCTTGTCAAGCAGTTTTTCAAAATAGTGGTAAACTGGCTATGATAATCATCAAACAATTCTGAAATTGTGATAAATCTTCTGTTTTTAGATATTCTTTTCAAGAAACTCATTTTTGGAATTAAATTTATCTTGACTATATGTAAATGTATTAATGCAAAAACACATAGGGCTGAAACAGTAAAATTTTTAATGTAATCTTAGCATCAAGTTCGTAGATTTCCATCAAAACCTAAATAAAACCCATAAAAAGAAACTCTATCAATATGCATGTGAACACTGTGACTCAAAAACACAAAGAGCTCTATGAATGAAATTCAATATATACATTTATCATCAGAATAACTATAAAATTGCAATGACTTGGAGAAATAAAATTTAGCTTGTATCTTGTGGACAAAATTGAACATGTGTGTCATACTTTGGATGCTATAACAACAACAATAGGAAAATGTTGATTTGAAATGCATACTCAGTTTTCTTAGTTATATTATGAAGCAGTATGGGTTATATTTTATTTCAGTTCAATCATTTAGAAGTTGTTTTATGGCTGTGATTCCATCAGACTGTCAGATATTAGAATTGCATTATTTTAAAGGTTCGCGCATATTTTGTTTCTATACATGGACTTTCTAAATCAGGCCAAATCTCATGACATCACAGTGCTATTGAAAATGCAATGCTTTATTGTTAGTTGAAATTGGGTATATTAAGGTATTCATTGTTAATAAAAACTTTTTCTATTTATTTATTTTTATTTTTTTGCTTATTTCAATGTCTTGCGTTACATTAATTTATTCATTTTTACTTAATTTGTCATTTAACAAAAATAGTTTTATTCGTTTATAAAAATACAGCTTTAACCAAATCTAAATATATCTGCATTTTGCTAACATTTTAATATATAAAAAGTTATATAAATATATATATAAGGCTAATATAAATGTGTATAAAAATTTCTCATACTGATATCATTTGTTTGAATTAAAAAAAAAATTCTTTAATAATATATAATCGTCTTTGCATAATTTTGGATTATGCATTAAAATATTGTCTTCATTACGCATGGTTGTGTTTAATGTATTCTTTTGATAAATTTCATGAAATTCCAAAAATTTTAAATTCTAATTTATAAAGCTAGTATTTGTTTTTTTATTTTTTACTGAAATTGTTAAATAATTCAAAGCTTCTAGTGAGTTTTTTTTCTCCTCATATTAATTATCTATTGTCCTTTTATTTGAGAAATATTGCATTTAAAACTAGGATTAATTTGATAAAGTTTTCTAACCCATATTAAATTTGCCTTTATGAATATATATATGCTATCAAATGTTTTACTTAATAAGTCTTGTACTGTTTAATTTATTTCCATTGAGTTTAATTTTCATGGTATTTCTTCTGCCTTCTCTTGGGACAGCTATTTTTTCTAAACCAAATCTAACTCCAATATCTGAAGAAGCCTCTATCTTGCCACCATCAAGAGTTGCATACTTTGGCTATGGTGCAATGGATTCGTATTGTTCTCAACCTGACACATCTAATGCCCAGCCCACGAGAACAAGATCCAGACACGACAGCGGTATGCCTTCTACTGGTGTCAGAAGCAAGAATTTCAGGGTTCCTGTTTCTTTGAATCATTGTGCGGACGAAATGGAAAGTGTCACCCCCTCTTCAGGTGAACGAGCTTAAACCTGGCCACTGTCGTCTTTTGGGCATTATTGAGAAACTAAAATCTCATTCTTTTTTTTTTTTTTTTTCCCCTATTATTTGGAAAATCTTAGAAATTGAAAGAGGGATTAATTTGATTTCTACTGATGTTTAATTGCAATACTCAAGTTTATATGTTTATTTTTTAAAATAAGTCTATGCAAAATACGGGGTATATATTAATTTGATAGGTATTTATTAAACAGATATTGTTCATTGTACTTTTTTATTTAAACTAACTCTTTAGTTATTGGAGATGTGATAGAAGTTGTCTTGCAACATCTTTTGTTATTTATATATTGCTTGTATGATCAAATTGTTTTACTTTAAATCTTTGTCAAAGATTTTTTTCTTTTCTGTTTTTATGGAGTTTAATGATGTAAATATAGTAATCCCTTCATGTAAATGATCAGTGATAGATTAGTTTTATGGAATATTTCTTTCTGTTAATGTTGATTAATTGTAATTAAAGTATGCAATTTTTTTTTTTTTTTTTTTTTGTGCGTTTACTGGAGTAAGTAACAAGATTAAAATATCATCTCGAGCATATTTCATCTAAAAAATATTTATGTGAAATAAGTTGAGAATTTTAAAGATAATTACTTGAAGAAAGGAGAGAACTGTTATTAAATCTAATAAAAGATCTGAAATTTTGGTGTTATTAAAAGATCATATTAATCATCTTAATTATTTTTAATGTAATTTTTTTCTTTTGTCTACTTGAAAAAATATTTCATACTCTATGTAAAATAATGTGTAAAATATGTTGTCTTAAATTAAATCAGGATGGGAGTCTCTTCTGTTAAGGTTTTATTGACTCAAATATAATTAACGTGAAATAATTAATGTGTTGTTCTAGCTCTAGTTTTTTTTTTTTTTTTTTTTTTTTTTTTAAGCAAATATTTTACAATTCTGATTAGATTTCTCTTTTTCTTTTTTTTGGTAAATCTGACATTTTTTTTCTTTTGCCGATTTGTAATTATTTCAAACATCTTTATATGATAATTATTTTAATGATATTTATGTCTTTTATTGTTTATTTTAATATATAAATTTTTAAAAACATTTTGAAAAAAAAAATTTTTTTGTTTAGAATTAAAACAAGAAGAAATTAACTTTTTAATGTTGGACATAAGTTTTTAGGTATATTAATCTAAAATGTTTGATTATATTTAACAAAAATTATTTTTAGTCTGTTTCAGCGAAATCATTCAACTTTATGGTCATTAATTGTGACTATAGTAAGTTTTATTTTTGAACTGAAATTTTATATAATGCAGATTAATATTTTTAATTAATCAGCTTTCAATACAATTTTTTAATATTAATTTTTAGCATGTATCTTTAACTCTTTTATTAATTTTATTTATTGAGAAATTTGTTTTTAACTATTATATTCATTTCACGTTTGTTGATTTGCTCTTTACAATACTTAACCTTTGCAATCTTTGAATTGCCCAGCATTAACCCTACTACTTCATGAATATAAATTGTTATGTACAATGATATAAAGATTTAGTACTGAATGTCAGCATCAGCTCTTGTAATGCAAGCATCTAAATGAAGTTCTTTTTCCAGTATTTTAATATTAAGATTTATAATATAATGAATAGGTTATTATTTTTTTTATTTATTAAAATTTCATGCATTATAAATGTTATTGAAGTTATTAAAAATTCTTACAAGTTTAACAAAATTTCTTTAACAGTATTACGTTTTACGCTAAAAATTATTGGTTTAATATAGTTATTATTTTTTAAGACATATCTTTCTCTTAGCTTGCTGAAAAGTTTGATCTCTTATTGTAATTAAAATCATAGATGTAGTTAGAATAAATAAATGTTATTTAAATCGAAAACTTGTTTTATCTGACATTTATTAACTCTATTATAAGACTAAGGTGAGATTTTCTTGTATGTAGATTTCCCTCTCTACTTAAGTAGCTAGTCTCTTTCAGTATTGTGTGGATAACACATATACTTATGTATTTTTTTATATTGTAGTTATCTTGTAAGTAAAACTTTTTATAACTGTGTACATTTATATATATATAAGACAACTTCTGTATGAATCAAAGTTTTCTTGTAGTTAGAAAGTGTGATTTGTTTTGATCGAGCATAGATCCTTACTGTGTATGAGTTCTATGACTTTTTTGTTTTAAGGAGATCTGTATCATATTTGCTGTAAAAAATGCTTCTTTCAAAAGCAGTTTACTTGTAGTAGGCATTTTTTTTTTAATCAAAGTATCTACTTATTATTTATTTCCTTTTAATATTTTCTAGGTTTTTATGCGTTCCTTTTTTTATTAGCTAGTCCGGGTTAGTATTATATGATGGTTGATTTTCTTACATTTTGTAAAAATGATGTATAAACTTGATTTTTTTAATTCTGAAATAAGCTAAGTAATTTTATAAAATATTTAAGAAGTGTTTATAAGTGAGTGAGGTCCCAGTTTGTGCTTAAACATTTGCAAACTGTAAAATCTTCGTGTTAAAGTATTCACTTCAGTCCTTTTTTTAAAAAGGACTCAGCTGTTACTCTGTAATTATGTAAATAAGTATGAATAATTTTATCTCTATTAAATTAATTTACTGCTATAATTTTATTTTTTCAATTTGTGTTCGAGAATTCAATATTTTATTAATAGTGACCTTATAATAAAATATTGATATAATTCAAAGAGATTTTTTAATTGTGACCTTTATTTTTAAAAAATAGATAGAAACGGCCATTTCTGAATGTTGATATTTATATTTCGTATCAAAGAAAATAAGTAAAATGTCTCATTAATACAAAAATATTGTGCAAAGCTGTTTGATATTCTGAATTCCATACTAAATGTTGAAAATAACATAATATTGTATAGTACTTTGTGGTCTTAAGATTTGCAAAAGCAAAATTTTACTTAAAAACTATAAAGTAACCTTCAACCACTTTATTACCTTAGAATTTTTTAATACGAGCATGTTTGGAGATTCCCATCATATCTGTAATTGAGTATATGAAGTATAAGGATTATTATTTGAAAATATTTTTTTTAAACCCTAAACCAGGCTGATATTCTGGAAGTAAGTGTGTTCGGAGAAAAAATAAATGAATATCATTAGGAACCAAAAATGGAATATCAAAAAACATACATAAAGAATTTTAAAAAACGAGTGTTGTGCTTGTTTCAACTAATTTGGATGCAATTGCATTAACCAATAATAAATAGAAGAGCATGTATAATGTACATACAAGTTGTTTATATCATAATGAATGGTAATTGTTATGCACATTTTATGAATATTGTAGAAATTTCTTTTATACCATAATCTCCCATTTACATAGCCTTAACAAAGCAAAAATATATCTTTTTAGCCATCAGACCTATTAATCATGTTCATGTACATAATTTCCTTCTATTCTTTGCAAAAATTGTCTTTATACACAGTACAATCCAGCATGTGTAAGAAGGTAGCTTCATTATCCTATTAAGTAATCATTGTTACCTGGCAAGAATATTTATATTCTTGCAATTTCTTGTTAAATTAAATATTTTTATCACATCACTGGTTCACTGAACTCTTAACTACCATTTGTGTATTAATGATAGAATCATTAATACAAATCATGCCCATTTATCTATTTTTTGTAGAAAAGTAATATGAATTAATAATAAACAAAGCAAAAATGTATTTTATGCTATCAGAATAACTAAACCAATGAATTGTATTTGTGTACATATGTTTTTTTTTTCTCTTCCTTTTCCCTATTCATTACAAATAATGTCTTTTATACATAGTGCAGTCCAGCATGTGTATGTGGGTGGTCATATTACCTTATTAAGTAATTATTATTGCCTTGCAACATTTTTTATGTTGCTGCAATTTTATGTTGGGTGAAATATTTTTGATCATCATTACTTTCATGTGGAAGTTAGTTGTGCTAAACTGTTCATCTACCATTTTCGTGTTAATGATATAATATAAGGAAATCTTGCCTTTTTTTTTGGTAGAAAAATAATATAGATTATTAATAAACATTTGATAAAACTTGAAGAATTACAGTTACAAATTTTTTAAACCAATAATTTTTGTATAATAAAGTATTTTTGTCGATATATATTCTTTTTGATTTGGTTTGATAAAATTATTTATATTTTAAAACTTAATTGATATTTGGATTGTAATGTATTAAAGCCTCATTTTCTTATTGAAGAAGAGAATAGGATGTAATTTTTAAGTTGCATAGGAAAAAAAAAATATTTTTGTATCATTAAAATAAATAAAAACAAGTTCTTGATAGTGGAGTTTCTTACCCTCATCTAGGTGAAAAATGAAAACATCGTACAAAAAAGATATAAAAACAATAAAGCTGGTAATTAGAAACATGGTAATAAATGTATAAATTAATAAATTTTTTACTTGTCTTTTTTTTTTTCTATTTTTAAAATTAATGATATGTGTATATAAGGGAATAATGTGAAAATTATCCTAATTCATACCATGAAACATATTCTACTCAAAATATAGGAGATATGATATATTTTGAAACAACTGTAAATATCTTGTATATGTCTTTAAATTATGTGTAGAGAGAAATAAGTAGTCATTAGTATTAGTATTTGACAGTACTGTTCTGAAATACTCCAAATACTACATTATTCTTAACATTTGTATCTTGCACATTAAGGTATTATTTACTGTTTGTAAATTATGTGAATCTTGGTAGTGTCTCCGTAATTAATATTATATTTCAATTTTAAACATTGTATTTTTAAACATCAATTTTCATATTCAATGTATGCAGCCTCCCAAGTGGCTCACAATCCTAATAGTCTTCCCATTCTTTGTGAAGTATTTTTTTAATGTTATATCTGATTTTATAAAAATATTTTGTTTGTTAAATAATTCAGTTATGCATAGTTGTACCATTTGCTTGTTCTGTAAATATAGGCCGAGTATGAAAACCTGCTAATTGTTACAGACTCTATGAACTTATTATTATTGCATATCCACAACAGATTGGATTTCTAGTTTTAGACTTTAAAATCTGAATCAGCTACAATTTAAAAAGGCAAAATATACTGCCTTTATATGCCTGCACATATGCTGGGCTGTTTTGATTGCACCTGCTTGAGGGTGAGATGAAAGAAGCTGTTTTTTTTTAAATTAATATTATTATTAAAAAAAAGTATATAAAAATAAAATAAATATGAAAATATTTAAAATGTTAAATAAACTAGTACAATTTAAATAATAGTACAAAATATAGCACAATTTAGAAAGTACATCAACAGAATCAAATGAGTAACATGGAAAAATAGTTTTTGAAAAATGTATGTATGTGCAAATAAATAAAATAAATTAGTACATTAAGCAATATAGTACAAAAACTAGCACTATTCAGAAAGTAAATCATTAGAATTAATAAATAATAGGGAAGAATAGCTTTTAAAAAATATGTATGTATGTATAAATAAATCTAATAAATTAGTACAATATTGAACAAATTAGCATTATTAAATAATATAGGGGATAAATAGCACATTTCAAAAAATAAATTAACAGGATTAAAGAATAAAAGTGAAGAATAGTTTTGAAAAATGTACTTTGCAGAGAATTTTGTAAAAGTGTTTCTCTTAATCACAATCTGTCTCTTATCTATAGATTAAAATCGTCCAAGTGAGAGACACAAGTTTTTGAGTTGAAATGAACTGAAAAGTAGAAATGATATGGTTAGTTGAAATCAAAGCACCTGTTACTTAGCATAGTAAAATGCAAATCAATTATAGAATAAATAGTTAAGAAATCTTTTGTAATTTAAGAAAAATTACATTAAAAGAAACTTTTGCTGACTGCGTAATTAAACGGTTCTGTTTTCACTGTTTCTAGAATTATATTAGAAAGTTAATTAGTAAATAATTTGGTCTTAGATCCAACAGGCTTTTCCATCCATTTGATTTGTATAATATATTATTAATTTGATTTTTTTTCCTTAATAACCTCAGTAATTTTTATGAATATATTTATTTTGTATGAAATATTTGAATCCATTAGTCTCAAATTTTGAAATGATGATTGTATTAAACTCGAAATCTTGCTCTTTAGGATTTCTGTATTATTATTATTTTGTAGTAGAAATTTTTGTAATTGGTATATTAATGGAATGATTGTATGTTTTTATTGTTCTCTAAGTTGTATATAACTTGTATCTTTTCTGTATTTATTACTGTTTTGGAAACTTTATTATTAAAGTTTATAAAATTTCCAGATTGATTTTTCAAAATTATTATTCTGTAGTTTACAATTTTTTTTAATCGAGGACTTCAGCAACTTTTTGTCATTTACAAGTCCTTTTCTGCTCCTTAGTATATATCAGGTATATATAGTTATGTATAATAAATATTATCTAATTATGAATTTAAAAAATTGCTTAATACTTTAATTTGACTAACTGTATAGAAAGTTTTCACAAAAAAAAAATCAAGCTTATTTTTGTTTTCTAAATTTAATTAACAACTTTAGTGTTCTCAAAACTTTTGTGACCTCAAGTTTATGAAGTCCTTTATAAATCAATTAAATGCTTAATTATGAGTGTTGCTTTATGTATTCTTAAATAAAATCTTCATTTAATATAAATAATGATAGAAGCTAAATTTGCAAAAATTTGAACACTTTTGGCAATGTCTCATTAAGCATTACCTTTGAAAAAAAGGTTCTTTAAATTTTAAGTTTTATAAAACTTTCATACATTTACAGAAATACATTTGTAGGTAAGAAGTAACCAATTAATCATATTGATAAATGGAGAAAAACGTTTATATAATTGGAGGAATTTAAATATTGTATTTGAAAGATTGGCATGTTATTTAAAAGAATTTTGTTGCTTCTTAATGAGTGGGGACAAGATTAAGTTATTCGTTTAAAAAATCCTTTGCTGTGACAATAACACGCAAATCTATAAAAAAATTTATAAGAAACACACTTTCAATACCTTTTTAATTAGTTCTTTTTTTTTAATTATTACTATCTTCTTTATAAAATAAAACTTTATTTTAACAATTCATTTAGTTTCTTGCTAATTTGAAAATATATGTATTAGTATTAATAATATATGTATTAGCTTTATATTTTTCTCTACTGACTTTAATTATATTAAAATCCATTCGTCATTCTCTCCACTTACTCGCTTCATTTTTCTATAAAACCTGCCCGTGTCTCGAAAAATACAGTTTGGGAAAATATGTCTGCCTGTGTTAAAGGTAACGCAAAAGCGCTTTGAACTGGACAGTTGAAATTTGATATACACCAAATCTGCAGATTTCTATCAAATTTTGAGTAAGATCTGTTCTGAGGAAGTTCGAATATAAGTTAACACGATAACCATAAAACAAAGGGAGCTAGATCGAAACGTTTCGGGTCACAGATTTAGTATATATATTCTAGATACCTGTCAAAGTTTAAGACGAATTCGACTAAAAGTTGACTGTCGCCTGTACTTTCTGAAACTTGTTAGCGCTATAATTCAATGACTTAAATTTATCAAATTAGGTATGGTGCTTGTTGATTGTGATGGCAATTTTGTGTCAAATCTTTATTTCAATCGATTGAGAAAAACGTGTCTGAAGCACAGAATCGATTCTCGGATACTATTCACCAGGAAGTAATCACCAAAAAATTCGCCTAGAATAACGTGATGGATTCAATAAAAATGATAAATTCTCGTCAGTAGATTAATACTTTTTAATAATTGCACACCAGGGTAATTCAGGGCGTTCTCTGGCATTCTTTTCGGACAAACACACTCGACAGTGTGTATGTTTTTATGGGAGAACATGATATTGTTTTCGCTTTAAGGGACTTGGAGCCTCAAAATGTGAAGGCAACAAATTGTTGAATTCTTAAAATGTCAAAGCAATGGTTTATGGAAGTTTCAAAATGTGAAGGCAACAATGGCTACTTATCTCCTCACCCTTTTTTTGGGGGGTGGGGGTCGGTTTTTACAATATAGTTTTTGAAATATTTATCGTCTGCTAATGTAGTTTTATTTTGGAGTCGGCTTTCACAGTATAGTTTTTCCATTATCCATCCTCTACTAATGCGGTTTTATTTTGGAATCGGCTTTCACTATATAGCTTTTGAATCATCTATCGTCTGCTGTATCACAGTCTTATTACCTAACTCGCTCATTGTTTTTTAAAAATAAACCAAACAAAAATATTGTTTGTTTAATCGATGAAGAATTACTTTAATTAGTTAAGGCAAATAATAACTTAAAAAATAATAATGTTCTTACATGGTAACGTGAAATTTGCGATAGTAGATTTCCTTTTTTAATTTTTTATTTATAAATTCATCAAGGATGACTTTTTTAAAAAATTAAATTACATTAATGTTAGATTTATTGACTCCAGAATAATTCTGTGTTGAAATTACTTGGTTGATAATTGTCTTTGTTATTCTTCTCAACTACTTTCCCAATCTTACGTAAGCGACTGTTGAGTGTAAAAGAACCCAGATAATTCTTTGCTACCATTACCAATAAACTCATTTCTATTTATTTTCTTACAAAGGAATTCAATCATTTTTGTTTGCTTGACTTTTTGGGATTTGATTTTCCGTCTTTTCATTCTCTTGAGCTTTCTGCAACCATTTTTGAAATAAATCTAGAAACGAGAACAAAAACGTCATTTCATGAATGTGATGTAGTTGGATGGTGCTTCTCCGTTATATGAGCTCAAGATTTTATCAATGTGAGCCAAACGCGAGTCAAGTGGCCAAACGATATTCCAATGACAAAACAAATATCGACAATGTGAACAAAGTCGCCAAGTGTAAGTACGTGAAATTTGATGTAATTTTGCATATTTGGCTACTTTTTTGGTGCTTTTTCATTTTTTCCAACTAAAGATTGATTGGCGATTTTTCGTTTTTTCCAGGTAAAGATTGACTGGCGATTTTTCGTTTTTTCTCAACTAAAGATTGATTGGCGATTTTTGTCGTTGCGTCCGTATAACGGAGAAGTACCAGTTGGACTGCGGTAAATGAAATGAAGTGATATTCGTAGTCGAATAGTTAATTGATTAATTAGTATGGTTATTTATTTTTTTTGTCGTGGAATTTTTCATCATTATTCAATTAATATGTTTTGAATTTATTTATGTTTTAAATGAAAGCTATTTTTTTTCGAATGTCTCTAATGGATTTTACCAATGGAATTTTTGTTTTTAGGAAATGTGATTATAAATACCAGGTTATTAAGATTTTACTGTTGCCATAGAACTAATCTGTCTCTTCTTTAATTACCTGATTGAACGTTTTATTCATCTGTCGTTCTTCATTATGTAATATGAGATATTTTACAAATCTTAATGACTGTTGAAAATGCAGCAGAGTCTCCATTCAAAGAATTGCGTTTTTACAAAACGTTCAACATAATCTTGACTTTAAATGATATTTACATGCTATTTACTCTACAAATTGCAATAAATAATTTCTAGGCTATTTATATATTTAACCGGCAAATCATCGAAAAATTCGGAAGTAATATTTCAATGAATCTTAATTTTAAAAACCTCCTCGAATCTTTGAAAAAATGATGTCTCAATGTCGGTGAACACGATAGTACAAAAATGCCTTCAGCTACATAGGCAAAATCTGATATGTGACATTTATACCATGTTTATAAATATCTATTCAAATTTCAGATCAAGTCCATTTGCAGGAAACCCGTTTTTTCATACGTAATTGAAGACGATAATTTTAAAATCTAGATAAATGAAATTCTGTGCATAATTTGAGCATTTAGAGTGATGCATCTTAGATTCTTGTAAAATTTTGATTAAAATCTTTACATGTTAACGAAATACAAATCTTGCATACATGCAATTACATGTTTACAAAACTGACATCAGCTGTGTTTAATCAGGTACTTAGCAGTTTTTTTTTTTTTTTTTTTTTTTAACATATAGGACTGTATTTTTTCTTATTTTGTTGTATTTCTCTTTCTACTGAACTGTTAGATTGAAAAATAGTTTATACTTTTCGCCTCTGGCGACAAGCTAGTTCGTCGGCGAAATAGTTTATATTTAATTTCATTTAAATCGATTAGATATAACTTCATGTTCATGATGACGTTAAACTGTCGGACATTTAAACTGTTCTATGTTAATTATCTTTTTTATGTTTCTGTTCATTGTCTACATAGACGTTGCTAATGGAGACCAGTACCAAGACATCACGACGCTATTAAAAGCGTAAATGCGTGGTTCATCTATCTTATAAATTTTGCGCTTATTGTTAACTTCACTTTATTTAATCGTCTTGTATGCTACGCAGATATTGAACCTAATCTCTTTTTTTTTTTTTTCTTTTTTTTTTAGCTTTCAACATTTTTCCATTATTGAATATTTATTGAAGTAATGAAAGTGGTTAGAATTTCAGGGCAACAATGTAATCTATTGCTGGATAATAAGCAAAATTGCTTTTTGAAAACCTTAGCAAAATTCATCAAAAATTCACAATTATTAAATTGGCATAATTAAAAAGACTTTTTTAAATTTTAAATCCGTGTAAAAATTTAATTCCATGCAATAATTTTTTATGGATATTATCATGAATTAGCGATAAAATTCAGTTGAATTATTAATAAAAATTTTAATTAATTTTTAATTGCCTTTGAAGCGCATATTCACCTTCCAAGATACATACAAATTTGATATTTTTATGTTAAACGGCGAGACTTTTAGAGCGCGGACACACGCAAGCACCGAGATTCATCGTTATTATTATTAATATACCCATCCTTTAGAAAACGCATGACACATTAATATACATACGTATATATATTCTGCTTTAATATCGATTATTTAACCTTGAAATAATAGTAATATCAATCATAGCAAGGCCAAATAGAACCCGGAAATGCTCCATTTTGTTCTTCATATCATATTCGGCTTTTATAAGTAATATAAAGAAACAATATTTTTAAAAAAAATTTACCGAATCACTCTGCAACCTCTAAGTCCCTGATATGTAATAAATCAGAAACATTGCATTCAGATATTGATAATTTTAAATAATATCATACTTTGATCAAAGGGATGCATATCCATGTTTTCCATAGAAGGATTCTGTAATGAAAATGAAATATATTCACTTACAATACATGAGTGTGGAATATTTTTGGTGAAATATTTTCTACTATTTTATATACAGTAACATTGATTAAAACTGGCATCTGCAAAGCCATTATTAATGGGACTTCTCTTGAGAGAATCAGAAAACATGGAGCTAAAAATGGGGTTCATTATCAAAATACATTTTATAATTGATAATCAGCGGTAATTTAAAGCAGAAATTTATATCTTCGAAAGTTAAAAGTGTGTGTTGCTACACGTATTATTGATTGACATGGAATTTCAAGAAATTAAATAATTTTTGGTACTTTTCCGTTATACAGGCGCAAGATTTCGCCAATGTAAGCTAAACGCGATGCAAGTCGCCAAGCGAAGCGAATGGCAAAACAAATGTCAGCATTGTGAACAAAACGCTACTAAAGTCGCCAAGTGAATAACGTGAATTTGACGAATTTAAACGTTAAA
>JAPMOQ010041771.1:0-13029 GCA_026543055.1 Argiope trifasciata
AACATCAAATACAAAGATATATACAAACATCAAATACAAAGATATATACTACATCTATTTGAAAATTCGATTGGATTTATTGGTGTTGACGATTACTTTATCTTTATGTGTTTCAAAGAATGCAATAAACTTGCCATACACAAGAAAATCCAAGCAGTACTTTGTCTAGAATTCCCAGAAGGGCGCTAAAACTTTATCCGAAAAATACTGAAAACACTTTTTTTTAAATCCTGAAAAAGTTTTGGAAATAAGCTACATAGCTGTTGTCGATTTCGGAAGACTTGGTGAAGATACTACGGATTTTATTTTCTTTACAGACTTTATTTCGGTCAATTTAATATATATAGGGCGCTCCAGAGAAACTTACTTATTTGAAAGGTCAATCAAAACAAAAAAATTACAGTTATTGTTTTAATTCTTTTTTTATTTGAGAACATAATGTGCCAGTTTTTTTTCACACAGTTTTAAATATGACATCAATTAAATCGGTTAATTGCGCAAACACTGTTTAAGTCGATTTTTGAAGTTTGTGTCCCCTCTTTGCAGCATATCAATTGGTATGTTGGCAATAACGTCGCGAGTGTTGTTCTTGGGGTGAGCTACGGACCGTGGTCGATCGACGCGAACCAGGAATTTCAAAGGGAGCCTCGTCACTAAAAAAAACGATCGCGTCTTCAGGTAGGCTCTCAAGCAGCATTTCACGGTCAACAAAATCCCGTTCAGTCAACTCTTGCACAGCAGCCAATTCATAGGGATGAAATGGAAGGTCTTGATGGAGAATTCGTCGAAAAGTGATGTCAGAAATTCCCAGAGCAGCTGCGTGTTTGCGAGCCGAACGCAGAACTGACTGCCTGACTCTTTCGACATTTTCAGGAGTTCTGATGGTCCGTTGATGTCCCTTTCTGGGTGTAGTGACGCAAAATGAGTTCACCCACTACAGAATCGAATGATGGCCAGCTACGGGTATGTGAGGAGGGATACTAAAGCGAGGGCGAAAGACACTTTGCGTAACAATAAGTGAGTGACAGTTAGAAAAGAAGCTCTTGACGGTGAAAGCCCGCTGTACTCTAAACCAAAGCATGATGACAACTGACTAGAGGAAAAATCAAACTTGGAGACTTAACCCTCTAGTAGCGCTACCTATCACTCCTCTACCCAACCAACTCATCACTTGGAATTTTTTTATAATAAATATGTTACCCTAGAGCACCCTGTATATAATTTTTCATTTTATATATTTTTGAATTCCATCTCTTTTTAAAAAATCACCAAAACCTGTTTTTTTCCTATACTCCTGGAATTATTTTTAATTCTCAGATAATATGGATACTATTCGGTTAGACGAAAAAAAGACGATTATTGAAAATTGAGTATCTTTTTATAAAAATCTGAAAAAAGTGCTCTGTTTCCCCAACAACAACATTAAAGCAATTTCTCTTTTTTATTAGTGGCATATGCAAATTTTCATTTAAAAGCCACTGTCGTCAGTTTCACGCTTTCATAATCTCTAACAAACAGATTTCACATTCTTCAATTTACACATTTCACTTCTTTTTCTTCTTGTATACGGCCGGCCACCCCGCCACCACTGAACGAAGCAGCATCGGCAGGATTTGTTGTGGTCGACTGCTGAATAAGCATTGTAAAACCCTACATTGACCGATCCGTCAAACCAACATTCCTTTCGGGGAAGTTAAAAACGGTCTTTCTTCCCATCTGCACACTCTCAAGCAGTTGGAATGAAACTGTCCATCTTTAACCTCAATATTCTTCAGGGTTTTGAGAATAACCTGGTACCATCAGTACTGTACGAAAATCATTATTGACAATCTTCAGGCTTTTCCTCGGGCCGCGGTGGCCTGGGGTTAAGGTCTCGGCTTCGGAACCGGAGGGTTTCAGGTTCGAGACTCGATTCCACCGAAGAACCGTCGTGTGAGGGGGTCTCTTGCACGTTAAATCTGTCAGGCCAAACGTCCTCCCGTTGTTGTGGTGTGGAGAGGGGGCGCCAGTTTAGGTGTCCTCCTCGTCATCTGATCTTCGTTCAAAATTACGAGGTCTGTCGCAAAATAGCCCTCATGTTGCTTTAAACGGGACGTTAATATAACTAAACTGAACAAACATGAGGCTTTTCCACAACTCTCAGACCTCCATACATTCCATTAAGTAGTGGTAAAACTTTTCCAGTTTCTCCACAAAGGGATTTATTTTCCCGCCTTCTTCCGAATCTTTGGAAATGTGCAGGTAATATCCCGTGTCCAGATATTGTTTAGATTCTAAGTGGATGGTATCTCCTTGTTTTAATTTCCGGAAGTCGAAAGTAACTCTTCCTTTTTTGGACCATCTGTCAAACCATAGTGGTTGTATTTCGTCTCTCCATTCCCCTTTTAAGACACCCCTTGATTTGGGGATAATAATAGCAACACTCTTTCTGTGTCGCCCATTTCGCATAGTGATCAGGCTTTTCATTACCGTACATTCCAATGATACATTGCACCCTTCTCGATTCTACGATCTTCAGTATACACATTTCACTATTTTCAACATCTGACAACGTTCTCAATTCACATACTTGACTGACGTCTTGAAGAGCATACTCAAACCATAACTGCAGTCCTGATTTACATCCGTTGAATTTCATACGGGCTGTAGTAACCCCGGGCCTCTTTTATATTTATTTCAGTATATGCAACTTTGCTAGCACTTTCACCTTAATCTGTGTGACATAATTTCAAAATCTTAAGGTATCCGAGTACTTTCGAAGGACAATTTTTGAAAAAGGGGATTTTTTTTAAAAAAACTGTTATTGATTTTTAGTTATATTGTCTATTATTAATACTATAAATAAAAAAATTGTTCGAAATATAATGTATTTTAAGAAATAAGAATATTTGTAGTAAAGTTTAATGGAATTCAACCACAGCGGTTAAAACTGTACACAAAATGGTAATGCAGCCATCCTAATTTTCTTTGTGCTCAAGTTATGGAATATAATGATGAATGTAATAAAACTAAAATCTAAAGAAACACTTGAAATGCAAAGAAGTTATGGATAAAAATAAGCATTTTGTCCATAAATTTTTGACTTAGTTTTTCAGAACACTTCTATAAATAAAAAAGTATTTCACCGACAATCAAACATTTGGTTCATTTCATTGCTCATATCATTTGGAAAACACGCTTAAATGTTTATGTAAATACTCCTGTTAGTTTTGGGGATATCGTGTTAACGGTGGAGAATTTTTATGAAAATCAAAGTTCTGAGAAAATGGAAGTTAAAGAGAAATTTATGATAAAAAATAGGTGACCCTGGACGATGGGTCAGGCCTTCCTTTTTCCCCAGAAAAGATCAACTGTTCTGGAAAGAGGAAACTCTGAACTACAAGAAAAAAATTTGTTCAATAAATTCCCTGTTGTGGTCGATTACTAGTGTGTTTGACATAGTCAATACCTTAATTTTGAAATTTTATCTACACTTATAATAAAGCTCAATGTGTGTGTGTGTGTTGGCGCTCTACAGGCCAGACCGTTGGACCTACAGCTATCAAATTTGGTACATGTATACCTTGGAGATCGGGAATGTGCACCTCGGAGCCTTTTTTTCGAATTTTTTATTACAATTTGTATTAATTAAAATTTAAGCGAAATTTCGACGTTTTTCCGCTATCACTTCCGAAAATATGATCGCACAAACATGATTTTAACATCAATTTAAAGATTAAAAAATTAGCTTTCTAATGGTATTAGTGTTTTAATGTATAATTTAAGCTTCCGTTTTTAACAAATTTTTAAAGAAATATTTTAACCATAATTTTTTAGCACGTGACTGGGTAAAATGAAAGAAAACAATGCCGGAAGTTCAAATAAAAAAACAACAACTATCATCGCAAAATAAATCTAAAGAAATACAACTTTCAGAACGTGACTGGATAAAATAAAAGAAACATAAAATGTGATATCTTCTAAAAAATGAATGCAAAGAAAAGGTTTCTATCATCGTTTGCAATATCTAAATAATTAATTCAACAAATCTTTATTTACGGTAAATCTGATTGAATTTTGACAGGATATGCATTGAAATATATTTCTGTAATCATTTGCAATATCTGTATCATTAATTCAATAATTTTTTCCATTATAAAATGTGATAGTTTCTAAAAAAATAAATGCAAAACCAAGGTTTCTATAATCGTTTGATACATCTAAATCATTTATTCAATAATTTTTTTCCCTTTTTCGCTTTCTTTAAAAAACATTTAATATTTTGGCAACATCACCGAAAAAAACATTTTTAATATTTTGGAAGCATAACGGATAAATTATTAGAGCATGAAACTCAAAAAGTTTTTCCGAATAAAGTTACCGACTCTTTAACTACTACTAACTGAATCTTTTAACGATTTAATTGAAAATTTTAGAACGCATTACTCATGGCGAACCATCTGGTGGCCAAAGGCTGCTAGTTTAGAAATAATTGCTTATCTAGTCGACTTACTTGTTCACGGGAAATATTGAATTCCTGATTTCTTTCGAGAATTCTCCAAATGCGACAACTCTCCTAAAATAACTAAGAGTTACATTTTTTTTACCCCTTCAACAATTTCTCTCCCAATTGGGAATTTACATTCTTGCATTTTTTAACACATATTAAGGTATCCGACTGTATTAAAAACACAGGTTGTCGAATTGTCGATTTTTAAAAAATTCTTATTATTTTTTGTAGTTCAGACTTTTCTTATTCCAAATCTGCGTATCTTTTCTAGGAAAAGGAAGGACTGTCCTATCATCCAGGGTCACATATTTTTCAATTTTCAATAAAATTTGTCTTTCATTTCAGTTTTCTCAAAAATTTAATTTTCATGAAACTTTTTCACCGTTAACATTATATCTCAAAAACTAGAAGAGGTATTTACATAAACATTTCAGCGTGTGTTTTAAATGATGTGGGCAATGAAATAAACCAAAATTTTTATTGGTGGTGAAAAGCTTTTTTTCATTTTTAGGTCTTTATTGATGTTTTTAGAAAAATTAATTTGTGAATTTAATGGGAAAAAATGCATATATACGTATATTTTTACATGTAACTTTTTTCCATCTGAAATATTTTTCTTAGATTTTGCTTCCTTTCATTCATCATTGTATTCTATAACATGTGTGCAAAGAAAAATAGAATTGCTGGATTGCCATTTTGTGTAGAAAGTAAACGTTTTTGGTTATATTTCATTAAAATGTACTACAAATTTTCTTATTTCTCAAAGTATATTCTATTTTCAAATAATTTTTTTGTATTTATAGAGTTTATAATTGGCAATACATCTAAAAACCATAAATAGTTTCTAAAAAATCCAATTTTTCAAAATTTTTCTTCCGAACGTAGTAAATTTTTTTAAAAATTAAATAATTAAATTTTTTTTATGATTTTGCACTGAGTTACTATAAAAATAGTATAATTTTGCGAAACAATATTTTATGAATAGTATTGGTATAAAAAGAATTTCATTATAAATGTTTTTTCTTATTGCACTTGCCATTGGACAAGGCCGCTGTGACGTAGACAGCGATTTGAGTCAATAGGATGAGTATCTTGATCTTTCAGTTTCGCCATCTAGGGCCAAGAGTACGACTTTACCACTCATGCCTCACGACCCTTTTTACGGGTCGGACTTCCATTCAAGCATTTTCATTCCCTCAACCACAGATCGTCAGTTAGACCTGAATCTGAGGACGATAACTTCCGAACTAGCACCCTCAGTATTATTCCTCTCGATATGGAGGATTGACCGAGTCATGTGACAAAGTCAGATTTATACTTGCGTCAGTCACTACAACACACAGGGAATCTTCGGCTGTCAGACTCGAACTCGCAACGTGAAGACCTGATCACACGGCAAAATATCGTCCGCATTTTTCATCAGCAATTTTTCGTTTCTACACTTCAAGAACTGGTCAAGCCAGTTTTTCATCATCGTCAACTTTTTTAAACTAGCTTGAAAATGCCGATGATAGTCACGGAAATATTGTCCGCAAACGAAATTCAACCAATGATGTGGAGCTTCGATAATAACGTCACTTTTGTTGTTGTTTGTTGACGAAAAGTGCGGACGGTATTTCGCTGTGTGATAAGGCCTTAACGGACACGATCCAATTCCCTAACAAGTATGCTATTCCGGCCTACTCATTATAAGTAAAACCATTTATGGTTACCAATAAATTTTAAGGTATCCGACTAAGTTAAAAATACTGGTTACCGACAACGTCGGCAACTTTTATTATTATTATTTCTTGTAGTTCAGACTTTCCTCTTTCCAAAATACTTTAACTTTCCTGGGAAAAGGAAGGCCTGACCTATCATCCAGGGTCACAAATTTTTCAGCTAAAATTTGTCTTTAGTTTCAATTTTCTAAAATCTTTAATTTTCATAAAAATTCTCCTCCGTTAACATGATACCTCAAAGACTAATCGAGATATTAACGTAAAAATATCAGAGTGTGTTTTAAATTATATAGACAATGAATGGATCCAAAAGTTTTATTTTTTTACAATTTAGCGTGGAGTGTTAACCACTTTGTTCAAACTTCATTAATATTTACTACCAATTTTTATATTTCTCAAATTATGTAATATTTTCATATATATATATGTATGTATGTATGTATGTATGTATTTATGGTATTTTGTATAATAATTGACATACATCTAAAAAATATAGTTTTAAGCAGTTTTTAAAAATTCCAAACAAAAAATCCAATTTATTTTTCCTTCGAAAGTATTGGATACCTTAAAGCGAAAATATTCATAAAATTAACATTAATGAAATTTCAAATACCTTTTTAAATGCTAGTATTGCTATTCCGTTTTCTGAAAACAATTCAATATTATTCTGGTTTAAATTTGCAAAAAATTATCACTCATTTGGAAGAATTAAAGATGGAAAACTGGCAGTTGTTTATATGCTTTTTGTTCAACCACCTCCGTCATTTGTTCTATGATCCTCTCTTTAGAACAAACTGTTACTATTTAAGGAATTTATAACCGGCGAGGAATTTTCTGAAACTTGTTTGATTTTTTAATCGAATGGAAGTACAATTCAAGGTATCCGACTACGTTAGAAACACTAGTTATTAACCACATTGGCGATTTTATTATCAATATCATTTCTTGTAGACCAGACTTTCACCTTCCCAATACGGTTTATCTTTTCTGAAAAAAAAGAAGGCTTGACCTTTCATCCAGGGTCACATATTTTTCAACTTAAATGTATATTTAACTTCAATTTTTTCAAAACTTTAATTTTCATAAAAATTCTGTTTTCTTTCTGCGCGTGTTTTAAATAATATGTTTTTTTAATACAAGTTTTTTTTGTTGTTGAAATAATTTTTCACTTATGGGTCTTTTTAGAAAAATTAAGTTGTGGTTTAAAAGTAAAAAATACATATATATGTATATTTGTACCCATAACTTCTTTGCATCTCAAAATGCTTCTTAGATTTTGGCTCATTTCATTCAGAGTGTTAGCCTTTTGGATTCAATTTCACTAAAATTTACAACAAATTTTCCTATTCCTCAAAATATATTACATTTTCAAATAATCTTTTTTGTATTTATAATATTTTGTATTATAACTGACAATACATCTAAAAACCACAAATAGTTTATAAAAAATTCAAAATAACAATTTTTGGAAAAATCGAATTTTTCAAAATTTTTTCCTTCGAACGTAGTCGGACACCTTAATCAGACAAAAAAATCGTCTGATGGGGAATTGGAATTCCTTCATTCATAGTTTCTTAGAAAACACCCAATGTGCCCCCCCCCACCAGTTAGAATTCCATTTCATGCACTCCTGACCTTAAAGTCAATCAAAACCGCTTTTAGGGCGATAGTTCACGAAACAGCAGTTTTCTTAGTAATGATGTACTTTCGAAGAAATTTCGAAGTAATCATGGAGAAAGCTCAAAATCTTCCACTCTGATGGCCTGTCGTTAGGGCCACTGGCTCAGAAGAGACGGTGTGTCGTCACGTGACCCTCGTACCGATCGAGACGTGAATTCGAATCATTGTTCACTTCGACACTGAATTCTAATTTCTTTGATGATTTCAGTAATTCAGGAAACACAATGATGCCGTTTCAAACCGAGTCTTTAACTATCCTGTTGAAACTGCGGAAGATCATTTGGTTCACAGCCGTAAGGACACTAGCAGCACACGAATATTGCACAATATTGTAAGACATGGATCAATATTTCGCAATATTGTTTATATCATAAAATACCGCACAATATTGTACAATATAGTGCAACTGGTTGTGCTATTGTACAACATTGAATGACATGGAACAATATTCGCAATATTTTATAACATTGTGGAATATTGATCAATATCATATAATATCGAACAATATTGTACAATATAGTGTGATAGGTTTGCTATCTGAACCCTAGCAGCACACAAATATTGTACAAGATTGTATGGCATGGATCAATATTCGCAATATTGTTAAATATTGTGGAATATTGTTTAATATCATAGAATGTCGAGCAATAATGTGCAATATAGTGCAACAGACTGTGCTACCTGAACCCTAGTAACACACAAATACTGTACAACATTGGCTGACATTGATTAATATTCGCATACTGTATACTATTGTGGAATATTGCTTAAAATCATCGAATGTCGAACAATACTGTACAATTTTGTGCAACAGACTGTGCTACCTGAACTCTAGTAGCACACAAATGCTGTACAATATTTAGTTACATTGATAAATGTTGAAAAATATTGTGAAATATTATTTAATATCATACAATTTATATTATATTATATTCTATGACATTATACATATTATACATTCTATGATATTATACATACTGTTTAATGTCATAAAATGTCGAACAATATTGTACAGTATTGTGCAACAGACTGTGCTACTTGAACTCTAGTAGCACACAAGTACTATACAATGCGTATTGACATAGATCAATATTCGCAATACTGATTAATATCATATAATATCGAACGATATTATGCAGTATAGGGCAACAGGCTTTGTTACCTGAGTCCTAGTAGCACACAAATACCGAACAATACTGTACGATACTGATCAATATTGTTCAATATTGTGGAATATTGTTTAATATCATATATCACGATATTGTACAATATAATACAACAGACTGTACTACCAGGCGAAAAGGGTTATATCTGTGGTGGTTGCAAAACTCGGGTCTTTCAACGTATTACAATTACAGTTAGATACGGTGAGCTGAAGAAACAGTACTTTTCAACTTTGAATTCTAAAGGTGTTGAAAATACTTTAGAATCCAGAAATAATGGTCTTTCCAAAACTCTCTCGCATGCTTTCTGTAAAAAATTCTGTTTTTTGTTTAGGGAGATTCTACCAATTAATTGAAGGGAATCAGTTGTCTGGTGGTAACGTCTGGACTTCGGAACCATATAGTTTCTGGTTCGAGACCCAGCGAAGATTCGTCAGGCAAACATCCTCACGCTGGTGTGGTCTGGAGAGGGGGATGCCGATTCTGGTGTCATTCTCTTCATCTGACCCTTGGTTCAAAATGACGAGGCACGTCCCAAAATAGCCCTCGTGTTGCTTTAAAATGGGGCGTTAATGTAAACTAAACCTAACTAAATCCAATTGACTGAAAACGAAACTTGACTCAGAATTACAGTTGTAATCACATAATGATATAACAGATTTAATATATTAAAAACACTGCGGTTTTGAGTTTTGTATGGCTTTGAAAGTACAGACAGACAGAAGTGAACCCTTTTGTTTTGTATTTATCACTTTAGATTATATTTGTATATCTGTACAGACGAACTTCCTCTGAATGTTTGCTCAAAATTTCCTGGAAATCTAGGGATTTGGAGTAAAGACCATATATCATGATTCTAAAAGTGCGTTTTTGGAACGTGGAAAAATTCTGAAATCGTGGAGTTCAAATATTTTGACGATGGTAAGTTTTTTTATACTTTGTTTAAGAGCTGTAAAAATGTCGTATGTTTATTTAAAAGTAATTTGAATTATATTCAATAACTAGCTCGTACCCAGCGCGTTTCTGCAGCAGAATAAATAATCTTGGAAATATCGTTTGGAATTTGAAATAGTTGCTTTGTTTAATTGAGAATGGTATTTATTTTTTTTGTCGGCAACGAATAAAAACAGAAGCAATTTTGTAGTATTTATTATATTCTACAAACAAAAATTCGTTTTTATGTATTAGATTATTATATTTTCTTTTAGAATTGTAATGCTAGGTGTTCTTTCAGAACGGTAATAAAAGAAACTATTTACCTTGAAATTATATTATATTACTTTATTATACCTTGTGATTCGTTTCATATTCGTTCAGAATTCTCAAGTTTAATGTTAGAAAATGTGATAAGTGTTTTGTTTTAAAATTTATTAAGCATAGAAAACATATTTATACCATGAAATGTTTCATATTGCAGAAAAGATAATTTTTTGAAAACTGAGATGGCGTATAATTATTTGTAATCTAATACTTTTGGAATTGACTTCAAAAAACGCTGAAATTGTATTAAATGTTTAGATAAAATTTCTGATCTATAGGATTGGTTCCCATAAAACTTTCTGGCTCTATTACCACTGGTAAAACTATTACATCAGAGAAAGACTCAAATTACATTTACGTACAATAGCTACGAAATATGAGCCTTATGTAATAATTTTTTTTGGATTTATAGTGTTTATTAATAACAAATCATCTAAAAATAATAAATAATTTCTTAAATTTTTTTTTCTTCAAACGTAGTCGTATACCATAAAACGAATAAAAATTTGAATCGGGAATTCCATTTTTGGGAAAGAATTATATTCCATTGCATCGAGAGTATTAAAACGTCACCTGAGCAATAATTAAAAAATGAGCGACTTCATTAATTATACTCAAACGAGACAGCGAAGAAGAAATTTAAAAGCGTTGCGGATAATCCCATTGACAAATGGCTTTTTAATTAGTTTTCTGATGAATCAAAAATTTGCTGTGCGTCACAGACTGAACAAATTATCATAGCGTTAAAATTCCAAGCTTTCCCTCCAAGATTATTTACAAACAAATCCATTTCAATAAATCTTCGTTGAATCGTTTATTAGAAATGTGCCCCGAAAGGTTATCTCTAAATAAGTCGTGTATTTGGAGATAATTTTTGCGTCCGCGAATAGCATTGGAAATGTGTAGGAGAAAGCTTGTAACAGGGGGCTGTTTGTCAATGAATTAAATAAAGAGAAATCTACATAATTAAAAATGAATGTTTGTCTGTATGTCTCTTATGCATTGCAATGCCGCTCATCCGATTGCGATGAAACTTTAAACACTTATCACTTGCGCTTAAGGGATGGTTATGGGCAGAGTAACATTATCTAATACATTAAAAATTATTTTCAGATCTATTTACTCCATCTTTTGTTGTTGTCGTTTCCGCGATTTTCACGGAAAGGGGGTGCAGTAGCTTCTGAGGGTAAAGACCCCTGAGCACCCAGAGGGCAGAAGTCCGACTTCTAGCTCACACACACGACACAACCCTTTTTAGGGGGTGGTCGAATTCATTCATACACTCATTCATCCATCAGCAAGTCGGAATTTAGATCCAAATCAGAGACCGACTCATCCCTGATTCAGTACCCCCAGAAGTATTGACTCCCTCTTTTAACAATGGATTAACCACCAAATAAATCGCCGAGGAGACACAGCAGATTCAGTAAAAGATACTAAAATCAAGATAATAATACGTAGTAATTGACTTCAAAAAAACGTGATTTTAATAATGCGTAGCTATTGTGCGTATAGGCAATATAAGTCTTTCTCTGAGATAATAGTTTCATTAGAGAGTATGCGAGAATCAATCCTATGAGTTTGGAATTTTAACTAAACATTTAGTAAAATTTGATATTTTTTTGGCTTATCTTGTTAAAATATTGTAGTACAAACAATTTTGCAAAATCATAGTTTTCAAAATTTTTTCTTTTCGAATATTTTAAAGATTTAAGGGTATAAAACATTTTCTATGTTTAATAAATGTTAAAAAAATATTTTAATCACATATTCTATTATTAAACTTGATAATACTGAAGGAATATGAAACGAATCACGAGATACCATAAATAGTTTCTTACATTGCCATTCTGACAGAACACCAAGTATTACAATTCTAAAAGAATACACAAATCTAATACATAAAAACGAATATTTGTTCGTTCTTATTTTAAGTACTGTTTTACCGTTCATCCTATTTCGATGAAACCTTGCCAAATTATTGATTGACTGCACTTAATCTTATTTTTTCGGCGGCAGCAACGCGCCCGGTACAAACTAGTAATTCTATAGTTTTGCGATTTCCCACCTGTCATGCAAACATATCTCTAAATAACTATTTTGTATTTTTATCGAGGAGTCAAAGAGAAATGGCTCCTCGAAACATTTTGATATAAGTCATCATTTTTTTCACTAGAAACCCATTATTGGGAGTCAAACAAATCCGACTTTTGGAAAAGCAATTAAGGCATTTTCCTCGCTGGCAGGAATTTACGATCCATCAACAGAAAGCGGATTTCTTTTCGTGATTTATTCACTGAATAGGATTCCGAAGCCGAAAACTCAGAGTTTACGAAGTTTTTACCTTTCCGTCAACAATTACAAACATCCTTCAAATGAATCTTCTACCGATGAAGAATTGATCAAGATTAATCATAAAAGCAGTTTTCCTAGTCATGAGCTAATTGCAAAAACTTTTGCAATCTTTACATCTCTGAAGTAAATCAATAAAGAAACTGCGCATACCGGTGTTTTCTCGATGCAATTCTGAATGAATGTGGGAAAAAGACAACCCTGCAGGCAGGATTCTTCATTCCGAAAAAGTTTAGTTTAGTTATATGAACGCCCCGTTTTGAAACAAGACTGGGGCTACATTTTGGATCTAATTAGTAACATATATATATATATATCTGCCTGCAGGGTTGTCTTTTTCCCACTCTATATATATTTATATATA
>JAPMOQ010041771.1:39429-50982 GCA_026543055.1 Argiope trifasciata
TGTTCGCAAGAAAAATTTTGAAATTAAAAAAAATATTTATGATTGTTAGATGTATTTTCAATAATAAACATTTTAAATACAAAAAATATTTGAAATTATAATACATTTTGAGAAATAATAAAATTTGTAGTAAATTGTAATGAAATTGAATCAAAATGGTTAGCACTGTACACATAATGGTATTGCGGTATATACCATTTTTCTTTGTACTCAAATTATAAAATATAATGATGAATGAACGGGACCAAAATCTAAGAAAAATTTTCAGATGCAAAGAAGTTGTTTGTAAAAATATACATTTATTGTTGTATGTTTTACGTATTGTTTCTATCAGTTCACAAATCATTTTTTCTAAAAACATATATAAATGAAAAAGTATTTATCCAACAATAAAATTTTTGATTCATTTCACTGCCCATATTATTAAAAACATTCGCAGAAAGTTTTACGTAAATACCTCAAACAGTTTTTAAGATATCATGTTAACGGTACAGAATTTTTATGAAAATTTAAATTTTGAAAAAAATTGAATTTAAAGCCAAATTTTAGTTGACAAATATGAGACCCTGGACAATAGGTCAGGCCTTAATTTTCCTAAAAAAAGATAAACAGTTTGGGAAACAGGAAAGTGTGAACTGCAAAAAATTAAAATTTAAAAAAGTCACTATTGTGGTGATTAATCAGTGTTTCTAACGTAGTTGGATATATTAAGTTTCTATTATCTTTTATTTATTGAGTAATAATAAATATATAAACTAATATACTCAAACAAAATTACTAATGTATTCAAACGAGAATCTTAATGCAGTTATTTGAAAACTAATTGGTTGGAATTTTTTGTTTCCCTATGTGTATGAAATAAAATGCATTCACTTCTTGTGTAAACTAATGGGGCATTCTTTCTTAATTGAATTAAGATCCCTCTGATAAAAAATGGCTCCTTTATTCTTATGGAGCTTCTAATTTCATTTCCTTTCCAACTCAGTGCAACGGAATAGGGGTTTAATTTTATCCCCAGTTAATTAATTGTCTGTTATTTCTGTCTTGCACATAAAAAATCCATATTCAGACTTCTTCAACTAAAATTTCAAATGAAGCTTAAAATTTCGACTTGCTGAACTTCTGAGTCAGACGACTCCACAGAGATTCAAAACTTATCTTTCGAATCAAGAGCAGGGAGAGGCAAGAATGATGAAAGAATAAGATTTTACTCAGTCACATAACTGTACGCCCTACTGACTCTCTGACCAGACAGTGTCACGTCACGTAACTGTACACACTACTGACTCTCCGACCAGACAGTGTGACGTCACAAAACTGTACGCACTACTGACTTTCCGACCAGACATCGTGACGTCACAAAACTGTATACACTATTGACTCTTCGACAAGACAGTGTCACGTCACATAACTGTACGCACTACTGACTCCCCGTGACGTTACATTGCGGAATGGTTGCTGCAGTCTGTGTCGAAGCCAGATAGCGCTGTCAAATGCAACTCCGAGTAGTTTAAGCAGATGCTCTTGAAGCTTTAGTGGATCAAGTGTTTTCTTCTGGAGTTGGATGGCAACAATTGGGGTTGGTTTCAGAACATGGTCAGTTGCATAGTGTAATTTTTCAGAAGAGGATGCTGTTATAATTTCAGTATAGTAACAATTTTCTTATGAAATAAGGGAGATACTGAAAGCATGGGAGAGGATTGTTATTTTATGCTGAGAAGATACACCTTACTGTTACGGAATCAAGATATTATATTACGTTTAAAAGGAAGTTTTTGAAAAATTTTAATTTTTAAAAACTATTTAAAACTATGGTTTTTAAATGCATTGCCAATGATATTACAAAATATTATCAATAAATTAAAATTTGAAAATATAACATATTTTGAGAAATAGGAAAATGTGTCATAAATTCTAATGGCACTTAACCAGAACATATAACACTTTACACAAAATGGTAATGCAGCAATGCTATTTTGATTCGCACACAAGTTACGGAATATTATCATGAATGAAATGAACCAAAATTTAAGAAACATTCTGAGATGCAAAGAAGTGATGGGCAAATATATACTCATATATACCTTTTTTTCCATAAATTCACCACTAAATTTTTTTAAACGCCTATAAATGAAAAAAGTATTTCTTCCACAATAAAACCTTTTGTTTATTTCATTGCCCACATCATTTAAAACACACTCTGAAATGTTTATGTAAATACCTCTATTAGTTTTTAAGATATCAAGTTAACTCATGAGAATTTTGTAGGGAAATTTTGAAAATTGTATGCAAATTTTAGCAGAAAAAATATGTAACCCTGGATGATAGGTCAGACCTCCCTTTTCCTGGAAAATATAGATTGTTTTGGAAAGAGGAAAATCTGAACTGCAAGAAATACCAATTACAAAATTCTCCAAAGTATAACCAGTGCATTTAACGCATCCGAATTCCTTAAAGCAGACAAAGCTGGTAGGGCAGCTGTATAAGTAAAATGTCAAATACATAATTTCCACCTCAATGATGGCGTAACTTCTTTAAGTTAGAAAGAACGCATATACAGAAAAATAGTACTCCTTTAGGAATTAAATTAATTTATTAAACATTTCGAAATGTCATTTGAATCGAATCATAAGATTTTATGACATTCTTTGAAGTTTAAATAGACTTATGTTCGAAATCTTAAATTAAAACTAAAATTAAGAGGACAAATTACGAATATAAATTTTTTCTAAAATTTATTTTAAACAATCTGGCACCCGGCGCGTTTCTGCCGCTGAAGAAATAATCTTGGAAATGTCGTTTGGTATTTGAAATAATTATCTTGTTTGATTGAGAATTATAGGAAGAATGATATTAATTTTCTTGTCGGCAATAAACACATCCATTGAAATGGAAGGAGAAATAACGGAGAACCATAAATAATACTTATTTTATTTTTATTATTATATTCTACAAACAAATATTCATTTTTATCTATTAGATTTTCCGGTATTCTTTTAGAATTATAAAGCTTGGTGTTCTTTCAGAATGCTAATGAAAGAAACTATGCATTATATCTCGTGATTCGTTTCATATTCGTTTAGAATTCTCAAGTTTTATGTTAAAAAAATGTAATTAAAATATTTTATTTTAAAACTGATAAAACCAAGAAAATATATTTATACCATATAATCGCTAATATCTATTACTATAATACGAGGAATGGTTGCCAAGTCAAAAATCGCCCCAAAATTAATAAACTCCGGTAAACTTAGGGGTCTGGGGTTTTTGGCCACGAGAAATCGATTGGCGCCGGTTTTGAAGCGCTACGGTCCAGCAGTTCGGAGTTACAGATAGGATATTTTCAAACTTTATTAGTTCGCCATAATGGCTACTTAAATTTCCAAGCGGTAACGTGCTGCCATCTATAGCCAATATGGCGAACTAATAAAGTTTTATGTTTATACTGTTATAGGTTTATAATATGTTTCTTATGTATGTATATATGTTTGGTTTTTCTAAATAAATTTGTCAAAAATATTGAACTTCAACATACTTCAATCTTTACCTTTACTTTACCTTTGTATAGAATAGTTCCCTTTCCAAACTCTAACTTTGTTTAGAATAGTTTACAATGATGCACTTTAACCGGTTATCTTTTCACCAACGGTTTCACAAATTTTCTTATGGCATATATTGTTTTGATAAATCACAATTGAAAATTTAAATCTTCGAGTTAGCATCGATACCTGTTTTCTCCGAGCGGAGCTCGGTCACCCGCTGGTATTTAAAATGATAATTTTTTGAAAACTAATATGGTGCAAAATTATTTGTACTACAATATTTTTGGAAATTAATACAAAAAAAATGCTAAAATTTTATCAAATGTTTAGTTGAAATTTCAAGCCTATAGGATGGGTTCCCCTAAAGCTTTCTCGCACACTCTGTAGTAAAACTATAACCTCAGAGAAAGCCTTACATTGCATTTATGAACAATAGCTCCGAAATACGTCTAGCTTGAATTTAGTATCTTCACTGAATCTTAGCTTGTTAATTGGCGGTTAATCCTTAATTAATAGATGCCGTAAACAGATTCGAAATTATTTTTTTATTTATTAGATAATTTTACTTTGCCTCTGACCAACTCGCAAGTGCCAGTTGTAAGTAATGGAAATTTCATCGGAATCGGATAAGTGGTACGGCAGAGCATAAGAGACATTTAGACAAACAATCATTTTTATTTATTAGATTTATTATTATTATAAGATTATTATTATTACATTATTATTTTATTATTTATTTATTATCATTAGATTTTCTGCTGTTTATGTGTATGGCATTAATGTCTGAAAATATAATCTGAGTCAATGACTATCACTCATATTAAGTGGGACTGCCAACGTTGAAAATTTCATTTTTCGACCACATTGGCAAAACTATTTTAATTCAAATATTTTTTTTTCCAAAACCGTTTTTTCGTTTTATTTTATGCCTAGATATATCAAATTAAAAAAGTGCCGTGTACTTGAAAATTAATCGGAAGTCTCAATCTGCGAACGAAAGTTGTTGTAAAATGTCACTTTTAAGTTTTTTTTGCCTTTTAAAACGGAAATAATAATTTCATGATGTTGCTAGTGAACGGTCATAGCTTTTGAACATCCACTTTTTTTGAATTTATTGATCGTATCTGGCAACATTCTCACTCTCTCGAGCGCTTATTTACATTGCAATTCTCTTTCCGCTTCTTATATATATTTGCGATTTTTTAACTGAAATATATTTTTTCTACGTTTTTATTTTGACAGAAAATCCGAGTTAAGGTACCCGACTACGTTCGATGGAAATTTTTTGAAAAATTGGATTTTTAACTCTAGATTGCCTAAGGCAGTCCTTTTGACTGCTTTTCAATTTCAGTTAGAAAAACAGGTAAAATCCTATTTTAGCCCACTTCTGGCGACTTTTTCAAAATCTCGCCAATTTTTCAAAATCACGCCAAATCGAAAGTATTTGAAAGTAATCGAAAGTACCAATAAGATTAAATAGTTTTCTAACGGAGTTTAAATCAACCAATGAGGTTCCGTAGGGTTGCCGCATTTCTCTTTAGATGTTGTCAGGGTTGCCATTTTAAAATCATTATCGCTGATAATATGGCGAGTTTTTAAATTGGCGTCAGAGGTGGGCTAAAATAGGATCGACCCGAAAAACAATTGTTATCTAATGACACAGCATCTTAGAATTTTGTGACTTTTTGTACAACATATAAATGCGTTTATTAATCATTGTAGTTGCCTCCCCCCTCTTTCGTTTCCAGTATATATATGTGTGTTATACCTGTATCGCCTAAAACCAGTCATTATGACTACTTGGAAAATTTTAAATAATCAAATGACTTTTATTATTGAATTGAGTAAATTTCTTATATGAAATCGGAGCCAATTTGGCTGATATAAATGCTTGGATCCTTCACAAAGAGGCGACAGGCATACAAATAAAACGAAAACAGTTCTTGTTTCAATTAGCAGAACAGAAAACGAGGACACACAAACATCAAATACAACATATTCTAACAAACGAAAATTTTGTCAAGTACGACTTTGCAACAAAACAAATAATATATATGAAAAATGTCAAAAGTATGTTTGCGGAAGACGTACACATAAAAATATTTCAACTTACATTTGCTTCAAATGTGCAAATAATGAATAAATTATTTCTTGTTCCAAATGTAGTAATTTTTTTATTGTTAATACTTACTAATAACTTGATATATGACTGTAAATAGTATAAGAAATATTAAAAATAAATTTTAAACGAATTTCTTTACACAGTATTTATTTTTTCACAAAACAATCATTTTGGGGCAATATAGGTATACACTAAGTCTACAAATTTCTAGTGTTAAAAAACTATTTAAAACTATAGTTTATAGATGTATTTACAATTACAGTACAAAATACCATAAATACAAAAAACGTATTTGAAAATATAATATATTTTGAGAAATAAAGAAATTCGCAGTAAATTTTTTATGAAATTTAACCAAAAGAGTTAGCTCACTACACAAAATGGTAATGAAGCGATTCCTATTTTTCTTTGTACACAAGTTATGGAATATGACGATGAATGAAATGAACTAAAATCTAAGAAACATTTGGAGATCCAAAGAAGTTATGGGGAAAAATATACGTATATATGCCTTTTTTTTATATAAATTCATACCTTAATTTTTCTAAAATTACCTATAAATGAAAAAGTTTTTCACCAATAACAAAAGTTTTGGTTCCTTTCATAACCCATATTATATAAAGTACACGCTGGAATGTTTATGTCAATATCCCTGTTAGTTTTGAGATATCCTGTTAACGGTGGAGAATTCTCATGGAAATGAAAGTTTTGAGAAAATCGAAGTGAAAGACACAATTTCGCTGAAAAATATGTGACCCTGGATGGCAGCTCAGTCCTTCCTTTTTCTAGAAAGAGAAAAATCTAACTACAAGAAATAATAACAACAAAAATTCATCAACGTGGTCGATAAACCGTGATTTAAACGTAGTCGGATACCTTAACTTTTTCCAAATTAACATTGAACTGTGGTCAGATGTCGAGGAGACACCTAACGTAGTATCCTCTTCTCCTCACCTCACTACCCCATACCACGCTTGCGGGAGGATACTTGGGCCGGATCAAAATCCCACCAAACTCGCTTACTCGACGGTTCTTTGGTGGAATCGAGTTTGAACCACCAGGCCACCGAAAATGTCCCGAAACAACATTTCTTTAAGCTCCAAATTCGGGTAATATATTGCGGTCTATGAAGGTGGCAATGATATAAAACGGGTGTTAAATAAATTACAAATAGAGGTTGGTAGTCACACTTACTAAGCACTAATGCTCTCTGACAACGAAGTAGGTACAGTTCAAAAAAGGCATTCATTGTCACCCGCAAAAATTCGCAGAAAAAGAATCAGAGCTCAGCAAAAGAAAAAATACGTAATGCGTGAAGAAAAAGAAGGTCTAACTTATAAATATGGGGAATTTAAGAATGTTTATGAAGAAGAATGCTTGAATTAAATGTAAAGTGTAAGCTCCTTTTTCTCAAAATAATTTTTTCGATAGAATTTGTATACCATTAACATGACATCTCCAGTATTAATATTTTTTAATGAAATTATCAGATAATGATCTTTATACCATTATCTATGAAATGAACTAAAATCGTAGATATACAGTAAATACTTTTTTACTTATGGCCATTTTTGTTAAAAAATAGCTACAAATTTAACAACAACGGCTACAGCGCAATATAAAATCCTTCATAATATTTTTTGCATTTTAATTAATCTCTTAGATTTTACTTCATTTTGAAGATAACTATGTTATATATGACCTATGTAAAGAAAAATTTAAGGTATCCGACAACTTTAAAAAAACTGATTATAGAACACATTGGCGAAAATTTTTAAATTGTTATTTACTGTAGTTCAGGCATTCCTCTTTCCAAAAACAGCTTATCTTTTCTAGGAAAAGGAAGATCTGATCTGTCATCCAGTGTCACCTATTTTTCAACTAAAATGTGTCTTTCACTTCTATTTTTGCAAAGCATTAATTTTCATAAAAATTCTCCACCATTAACACGATATCTCAAAAACTAATAGAGGTATTCACATAAAGATTTCAGTGTAGGTTTTAAATAATGTGGATAACGAAATGAACCAAAAGGATTGTGGGAATTATCCAATATATCTCTCTATATATGATTAAAAAATATTTATAGTTCAAGTAAAAATTCACTTGCAGATAATAATCCATCTGTAAGCATTATTATGTTAAAAACTAAATCAAAGATACTAAACAGAAAATTTTACAAGAATAATATACCTATGTACAAAATTATATGTTGAAGAAGGAAATGAGATATGAAAAAACGATCACTGATATCGTATTACCTAAAATTAATTTTCAGTGATTTATTATTTTTGCTGATATCTTTCTACATTAATTTTTTCAGAAGCAGAAGACTTTTAAGGTATCCGACTACTTTAAAACGACTGGTGATCAACACACTGGGTTTTTTTTATTGTTATTTTTTGTACTTCAGACTTTCCTTTTTCAAAAAAAAGGGTATCTTTTCTAAGAAAAGGAAAATCTGCTCTATCATCCATTGTTACATATTTTTAAGCTAAAATTTGTCTTTTACTTCCATTTTTGCAAAGCATTAATTTTCGTAAAAATTCTCCACCATTAACATGATATCTCAAAAATTAATAACGGTGCTTACATAAAAATTTCAGCTTGCATTATTAAATAATAGGGGCAATGAAATGAAGCAAAAGTTTTATCGGTAATGAAATAACGTTTTAAATATGTGTTTTTATAAAACTTAAGTTGAGAATTTATGGAAAAGAATGCATATATACGTATATTTTTACCCATAACTTCTTTGCATCTCAAGATTTTTCTTCGATTTTGATCCATTTCATTCATAATCAAATTGTATAACTTTTGTGCAAAGAAAAATAGGATTGCTACGTTGTGGCCTTGTGTTAACCGTTTTGTTTCAATTTCATTACAAATCACCGCAAATTTGACAATTTTCAAAATATACTATATTTTCAAATAATGTTTTTGCATTCATAGTATTTTGTATTATAATTGATGGTATATCTAGAAACCATAGTTTCAAATTTTTTTCAAGCCAAGTTTTCAAAAATTTTCTTTCGAACGTAGTCGAAACTTAAATTCATCTCTTCTGAATTATCATTACACTTTATTCGAATGCATAAAATGACAAGAAAAGTTTGAAGAAATAAATTAGTTTTTTTCACAGATAATTCCGGAGTCTCCAGGTGTCTGTGCCATGTTTCATGGAACAAGAAGAACGATTGGGGTTTTCTGCTTGATATCCTACCTTGTAGATGTTTCGGTCAGTGGATTAACTCCCCATTTTCGCAGGAAAAATAACTGATGCTGCATATCTTCACAGAAAGAGCCATGGAGATTGAGTGTCACAAAACATTATCAAATAATTGTATTTCAAATGTCGCCAAAGTGCGCCAATTGAGTCCTTAATACGCAGCAAACAATTTATTGGAAGAGAGCCAAGAGATATATCTATTTACTATCTGGCACCCGGCTCGTTTCTGCCGTAAAAGAAATAATTTAGGAAATATCGTTTGGAATTTGAAATAATTATCTTGTTCAATTAGGAATAATTATAAGAATGATATTTATTTTCTTGTCGACAGTGAACACATTCATTAAAACCGAAGGATATATAAATTAGAAGCATAAATGGTATTTATTCTATTTTCATTATTCTATTCTACAAATAAATATTCGTCTTTATGTATTAGATTTGTGTATTATTTTAGAATTGTAAAGCTTTATGTTCTTTCAGAACGGTAATGAAAGAAACTATTTATTGTATCTCGTGATGCGTTTCATATTCGTTCGGTATTCTCAAATTTAATATTAGAGAATGGGATTAAAATTTTTTCTTTTAAAATTGATTAAACATAGAAAACATGTTTATGCTTTAAAATCGTTGATATAGTTGAATAAATAATTTTTTGAAAACTAAGATGGCACAGCATTATTTGTATTATAATAATTTCTTAAATGACTGCAAAAAACGCCAAAAATTTTTTTTAAAATTTCGAAACCCATAGGAAAAACTTTCTCGCTCACTCTCTAATAAAACTGTTGCCTCAGAGAAGGATTTACATACAGTAGCTTCGAAATATGAACGTCCAGCCTGAATTTAGCGTCTTTACAGAATCTGCTGTGTCTGCTTGGCGAGTTATTTATCGGTTTATCCATGGTAAATAAATGCGGTAAATAGTTCTGGAATTTTTCTTGCATACTTTAGATGATTCTATTATGCTCCTAACCATCCCGTAACTGTAAGTAATAAGAAGTCGAAGCTCCATCGCAATCGGATGAGCGGTAAGGCAGCGCATGAGAGACATACAGACAGACATTCTTTTTCATTTATATGGATATATTTGGTGTATTATTTCGTCATTTCTGGAAGAAACCTACTTAAAACTTAGTATTATCTAATTTTGAGATAATGCAAAGCAGGCGAGTATTAAAAAGATATAAGAAGCTGCGATGATATTTGTTGTTACGCTCTCAAGCTTTTTTTCGATTGAATGAAATACGAACCTTGTAACCGTGACTGTTTTCCTCGAGCCTCTATCGGCCGCTGCCATGAACCATCAGTCCTTGTCTTAGAACATGATGTAATCCCCAAGTTATCATTTCAATGCATATATGTTGAAAGCTGTTGTTCCAAATAGTTTTGTCCTCATGTAAATTATTAATGTCATTGAATGTATTTTAATTCAATTGGCATGATTTATTGATTTTAATACTCTACCCTGACAGAATTAAAATTTTGACGTGACTATGTCTGATAGGCTATCCCATATGCCCTCCCATAATGCATGGCGAGTGTCATCAGAATGAGATGTGAATGTCTTGTCTTATCTTTGTCTTTGCGTTTGTTCGTGTGTGAATGGGGATTATCAAAGAAATGTTCCTGAAAACACAAGTTCCTGCAGGGATCATAGTAATCTACATTCCGCCACACTCATCAGTTTCAAGGAAGCCCTATTTCGCTAAAAGGTCGTTCTGATTGCTTTCTGCTTCTAACCTTTCGATAATCGACAAAAAATTGGCAATGGCGTTATGTATTTCATAATACAAGAAAGAATTCGAAATGGTATAAAATTCGAAGAATTATCATCCAAATAACCTAGTTTGTCATACTATTTCCTTCATATATTCCACGTGTTCTGCAGCCTTGAAAATTTCTTCTTTAATTCGAGTGACAGTCACATGTAAGCAAAAAAGAGGTTTGATACTTTTGTGGTGACATCTTTATGAGGCAGTAACAGCCACTAAACATGGGTGATCACTTTTACATAGGGGATATGAGATGAGGTTGCAAATCGTAAGATTGCGAGTTGGATCCTTGGCGAAATTCAACCTTCACATTGGCACAATTCCAGTCAATACGCTCGCCAAATTGATGACCTCGGACGATGAACCTTCAAACAGCTGCCGTGGCGCCATCTACACGCAGCAAACGCAACCAAAACAAAGTCATCCGGCTTATTTGACGCAACAGTCAAAGTCTTCAGCCTCACTTGAAGCAGCATCAACTCTCATACGCTCGCCACAACGCTTGGCATTATAAAATCCTTCGCATCTCCACAGACTCGCTGGTGGGGGAAATATTGTGGTGCCATCTTAATAAGCCAGTAGCAGCCACTAAATATCGGTGATCCCTTTTGTATAGGGGATATGTTACTTGGCTGCAAATCGGAAGGTTGCGGTTTCGATCCTCGGTAAAAATCACCCTCCACATTGACACAATTCCAGCCAACACCATCGCCAAACTTTTCTTCAAAAGAATGGCAACCGATATCTCTGGTAGTACACAAATATTGAACATTATTCGCAATAGTGTTTAGTATTGTGGAATATTGCTTAGTATCATTAATCTATATCTATATCTATATACTTATAATAAAGCTCAATGTGTGTGTGTGTGTTGGCGCTCTACAG
>JAPMOQ010041776.1:0-20471 GCA_026543055.1 Argiope trifasciata
TGTGTCAAATTTTTGTTTCAATCGGTGGAGAATAGCGTGTCTAAAACAGAAATTCGATTTTGGGTTATTATTAACCGCATTCCAGGGATTAATCGCTAAATAACTCGTCAAGAATGACTCGTTTAGAATAAAAATCTTCAATTCACGCTTAATGCTAATGTTTCGTAGCTATCGTTCGCGCATGCCTGTTAAATCAATATCTGGCCTGATAAGTTTATTTATTACAGAGTATGCGAGAAAGTTTTAGAGAGACTTATATCTGTGGGTTTCCCCTCCCCCCACCAAAATGCATTATATCATGAAATTTATTTTTAAGCCTTTAACAACGGTTTTAATCCATATAAAAAGCATTTTAAGGTATCCGACTACGTTAAAAACAGTTGTTATCGACCACATTGACGAATTTTCTTTTTATTGTTGTTCCTGTTAGCCCAGACTTTCCTTTTTCGCAACAGCTTATCTTTTCTAAGAAAAGGAAGACCTGACCTATCATCCAGGGTCACATATTTTTCACATAATTTTTTTTTCTCTTTAACTTCAATGTTCTCAAAAATTGAATAGAAATTCTTCACCGTTAACATGATTTCTCAAAAACTAATAGAGGTACTTACATAAAAATTTCAGCGTGTATTTTAAATAATATCGGCAATGAAATGAACCTAGAGTTTTATTCTTGGTTAAATACTTTTTCATTTAGTGGGGTTTTTAGAAAAATTAAGTTGTGAATTTATGGAAAAAAATGTGTGTATACGTATATTTTTACCTATCACTTCTTTGCATCTCAAGATTTTTCTGAGATTTTGTTTCATTTCATTCATCATTGTATTCTATAACTTGTGTGCAAAGAAAAATAGAATTGCTGCATTTCAATTTTGCGTAGAGTGTTATCCGTTTTGTTAAATTTCCTTAAAATTTCCTACAAATATTCCTATTTACTAAAGTATATTATATTTTCAAATAATTGCATTTATATTATTTTGCCTTATAATTGACATCTAAAAACCACAGTTTAAAAAAGTTTTTAAAAAATCAAATTTTTTTCAAAAGTTTCCTTCGAACATAGTCGGATATCTTAAAAAGTTACAAATCTCATATGTGTGTTTTAATTCTATAAGACTATTTTCCAAATATGTGAGGAAATTTCCACCTTTGCTTAAATTAATTGCAGCTTCTAGGTTTAAATAAGTAGATCAAGCAAAACTGGCCTTCGAAATGAGAATTTTTTTTTATCACCCATATGCCTGAAAGATTTCCACTCAACTTTCCAGTGTAACAATTTCCGTGTGTTGAAATGCTTCCTGCTGTTTCTAACAAGCATGAGTATGAAAAGAGTTTGCGAATGCAGCTGTATTTTCTCCCCTTCTGAAAAGAAATTCTGTAACGCAGACGATTTTTTAAGGCTTCGAAATTTGATCTGTTTCATCTTCAACCTGCATTATTAATTAATCGTTTCTCCTCTTTATTCTATTTCTAAATATTATTTTTAGAAATGTGATACTGAAAATAGAGATAAATAAGTTTGTCATTTTTTGGCCGGGGTATAGTAATTTCATAGTATTATTGTTTTTTTGTTTTTTTTTTTAATCGTTGCTTTGGTTATTTTGAACTCTAAGTAACTGTACGGTACTTTTCGTCAACGGATTCTGATACGACCACACTTCGATTATTCGTGGAATGATGAGCACATTTCCGGTATTCTCTTTTGACCTTTGACTTCCTCACTAAGTACTTTTGAGTGCAATTTTTTTTTCCACGTGTATATTAATCTTGAAATATTACCAAAAATATCCATTTAACATACAAAAAAAAAAAACCCATTTTGGTAGGAATAAAGTTCATTTTTATTTTGTAACGAAGTAATTAACAAATTTTAAGAACTTAAATTTTTCATTTATAGTTCATAATTTAATTTTTATGCTCTTTATAATAAAAAAAAAATTGCTCTGAAATATTTTACTTTGTATTAGTAACTTTTCCATCTGTATTACTAATTATCTGCAATGTTTACGTCTCATAAAACCGCGAGTCTCCATTGTTAAATGTTAACATCATCTTCTTCCCCCCCCCCATTTTTTTTTAATAAACTCATTCTAACGCATGCGCAAAAGCGCGGAAGGTTTTAAAATCCATTATCGAACAATATATCATTCTTTTTAAAGATATTTATTTACTTTAATTGTATTTTGATTTTAAAAAATGAATTTTACTTATTTAAAGACTTGTGTGAAATAAATAATTTTGTTATTGTCATTATTGGTCTATATTAATGAAATAATTGAAAGAAAAATTGTAAATAAATCTATACAAAGTATTCCCAAGTTTGTATCCAATTTATTTGTCATTTTTATATATTTAAAAGAAAAAAAAAATAGCGGGAGTAGCTCCCGGAAACTTTCTCTCATACGCTCTTAGCAAATGTACTTGTGCATTATTACCTGCATGCCATCGGTGAATAATAGTTACGAATGATAGCTATCATTAACGACTTGTTTATTTATTTTTATCAGTTTGGTAGTGATTTACACTTTAGATACTAGATTTGTGTGCCAAATTTTTTTTTCTTAATTCCAAGTTTTGCATTAATCTTGTTCACTTGTACTCGGACTACCAGAAAGACTTTTTGATATTAATTTCGTTCGTTATTTGATGGAAATCTAAAGATGTAGAATAGATACCATATACCAAATTTTTTCAATTTAACTCAGAACAATTTTAATTTATCGTGATAACATCTGTATGGAGAAGTATGGTTCCAAAATGTGCTTTTCAGGCTCTTGCTGGCTTAAAACGTAGAAATTTTTCAAAATTTCGTTTACAAAACGAATTTTGCATCCTTCATGTACAAGTCCTTCTTTTTGCATGCAGCCGACCACCTCGCCACCACTGAACGTAGCTGTATCAACAGGATTTGTTGTGGTCGACTACTGAATAAGTATTGTCCAACCTTACATTGACCGAACAGTCAAACTAACATTGATTTCGGGGTAGTATTTGTTTTAGCGCATTTGGCAACTGCTGTAAAGAGTTATGTTTCAAAGATAGTAATGTAATATATTTTGATCCTTTCAGTCTAATTTGGTAACGATAAATCTAGACACTTCCTCTGTACTTCTTTTTGCATACAACCGACCACTCCCCCACCACTGAATATAGCAGTATCGACAGGATTTGTTGTGCTAAATAAGTATTGTCCTATCTGAAATAGACCGAACAGTCAAACTAACATACCTTTAGGGGTAGCAAACAGCTGTCTTTCTCCCCATCTGCACTCTCTCAAACAGTTGGAATGAAACTATCAATCTTCAACATCATATCCTTCAGGGTTTTGAGATGACCTGGTACCATCAGTATTGTACTTAAATCATTATTGATAATCTTCAGGTCCTTCCTTAACTCAGATCTCCATACATTTCATTAAATAGTGGTAAACCGTTATGTACAAAACCTACCGGCCTTCTGGCATGTTCGCTCTACTGTGTTCTATATGTGAGGTGTGTGAATATGTGCCCCTGTAAAAAGGGGTTGTGCAAGCGAATGTAATACATAAAGTAGCTAAGGGGCACTACTTTTGGCCATAGTTGGGGCTACTGAAAAATCAAGAGACGGTCACTTGGCTTAAATAGCTGACAGATAACTGTTAACGACCTTGTAAAGTGCCATAAGCAAAAACAACTACAGGTAGGTGTGAAAGCGGTTGCATTAAATTTACTTTTCGCTTAAAAGCTGAAATATTAATTTTAACACGTTGACTGCCAGGTCACTCGCATTCTCATGAGTTCTCAGTCAATGTAAAATTTGATGCGAGTAGAACAAGCCCATGTTTAGTTTATATCTCTTTCACACGTTGCACAACATTGTAATTCGCCTGATTCATATATATTAGCTAATTCAATATTTTCTTCTCAACTACAATTAACCCCTTGCGTACCAGAGGGCGTTCTCTAGCGCGGAGCTCCGCAACCTTTTCTCACCTACGACGCACCTTATTTCTTTCTAGAATTCCGCGGCACACCAGAAGCTAAAGTATATAGGTATTCATTAATACACAAATTTTACAATAAATGTTTGTTTTTTATTTGAAAGGTATACATACATAAAACCGTAACATATTTATTTCTACGCAATCATAATGATTATTAATGTGATACCTGCGCTTGTTTCAATGAACACAAAAGTTTTATATTCGGGTCAATATTTGACACCGAGACCCGAAGTTCTTGGTCAAGATCTTTTAAGTATGACCGCTTATCATTTTTAATTAATACAAGAGTTGAAAAACTTTGCTCACATAAATATGTCGTCGAAAATGGAAGTAATGTTAAGATTGCTTTGTAGGAAATGTGAGGATATTCTTTTTTAACGTAAATCCAGAAAACATCTAATGGAACTTCGGAGAAGTATAATTTTAAAGTCATGTCATTATTTAAATCTGTTCTCACCAGGGGACCATTGAATAATTATTTAGTTATAATAATTATTCTTTAGTATATTTAGAAAAATAGACATTATTATGAAAAAAAATTGTCATTGTGTATTAAATACATGATGGAAAATCGTAAAATGTCAAATACAATGTATTAGACCGCGGCACACCTGTATCTGGCTCATGACACACCAGTGTACCGCGGCACACCGGTTGCGGAGCTCTGCTCTAGCGCACGCGAAAATCCCAGATTTCTGTGGATACTGACCTTGACGTTATGACGCTGTTGGGTGTGCTACAATGTTGAAAAAAAAACTAATGACAATACACTCATGTAATGCATGTAAAAAAGCTTTTTGTTCCAAGGAACATTTCGAGAAATTTCCCAAAGATTTGTAATTTTAATTTTCCTATTTTTTTCAAATTTTTGTAACACATACATTTTGCAACCCTCCCCCTCCTCCTGTTTCCACCCTTCATTTAACTGCAGACAAAATGAATCCAAAATGTTTTTATACAATCCCAATAAAAGAAAATATACCTTATGACGTTTCCTGTGCTGGTTACTCTGGTTGTACACCTGGCCACGGTGGCCTGGTGGTAAGGTCTCGGCTTCGGAACCGGAGGGTTTCTGGTTCGAGACTCGATTCCACCGAAGAACCGTCGTATGAGGGGGTCTCTTGCACGTTAAATCTGTCAGACCAAACGTCCTCCCGCTGGTGTGGTGTGGTGTGGAGAGGGAATGCCACTTCAGGTGTCGTCCTCGTCATCTGAGCGTGGTTCAAAATTACGAGGTACGTCCCAAAATAGCCCTCGTTTTGCTTTAAACGGGACGTTAATATAACTAAACTAAACTAAACTGGTTGTACACCTAACGAAACCATGTATCACCATGAAGTTACAATGGGATTTTGCCCTATACGTAGCATGTTTCCACTAGTGGTTACATGGTACGCAAGGGATTAAAAGAGAGAAAAGTAAATATCTTATTAGATAGTGGACCGAATCACATACAGGAGCCATGGCAACGAATGTATTCAAAATGGAATTCTTTAAATAGCGTACATGGTAAATCTTCCAAAAAGCATTGAAATTTCAAATAGAAATACTGTCGGGAAAAAAGAGGTCAATTCACATAAATTTTTTTCTCAATGATTATCAAATAAATCCAAATTAAATCACTGAAATTACACGAATGTAGTTTTTCAGATCTTCTTTTACTGTATATATTTGGAATGCTAGTTCAAAATACGTTTAAATTCTGAGTACTGACTGACATAAAATGAGATGTTTTGAATTCTAAGAAAAAAACGAAATTAATTTGTTCTACCAAATTCGGACTCCATACCATTCCGACCAAGGATTTTGAATAAAGAAATAGCTCTATTTTCGTCATCTGGAGTATGACGTAGTATACGCAGCAGTTGGCGAAGTTATGTAGTCAACAGAATTATGAAATCTTATGATTTCTTATGTGTTGCGTTAATGTATCATCAATTCATATGGTTTAAGGAATTAACACTTTATAATCAATATATTAAAATAGGTCTTCTTTATTCGTTAAAAATGATGTATCTTTAAATTAATCGGATAAACATTAAATGTTCTAGAACATGCAAATGAAAGATTTTTTGTTTATTATTATTTTTAAACAATTGATAAGTCAGGCAAATTCAGTTAATTCACACAAATGCATCTTTGTATAAAAATATTAAAAACAATATAATACATACTTAATAATGCGATAATTTTCTTAATATTTGTTTCTTTTAAATGATTTTCTTAAATTTTGATCTCAGATTTGAAAATAATAAATGCAGTGTATTAGTTGATAAAAACTTTTTTTTTTAGTTAATGAAGTTTAGAAGAAAAATAAAGAAATTATGTGTTTAGATAATATATAAGCATAAAAACGCTATATAGCTTTTTTGAATTAGGTAAGCCTTTTATCGCGAATAATATCATCTTGTTATCGTATTCTCAATTCTCCTAATTTTTATTTGTTTATTATTATTATTATTATTTTATTCTTTACTTAGCTGATAAGCCACACAAATTGCTTTGAATTTTATCTAAACAACCTAAAACACTTAAAGCTTAATTACCCTTTCTTAAAAAAATATTTAACAGCTCAACAAAAACGTATCAGTTGTTTAAAGCCGCCTAAAATAACTAGATTAGTTCACTTATTTTAAAAAACGATAAGTGATAAGCCTGAAAAGTGTGTTAAATTATAATTGTGTAGTAGAGTTCTAAATCTTCGTTGTATTTTTTTTTTTTTTTCCCTTTAAAAAAAATCTGAATATTAAACTCGGAATTAATTTTTCGAGAAATGAATCTTTTTTTTTCCCCTTTTCGTAACATGATTTTTTAAATCACTTTTCATCTTTTTCTTTTATTTCACAATACAAATTAATTTCTCGTACTTTTGCTGTTGTGATAATATTATATGCTTTTTTTTTTAATTTTTATAACATTAATAATATTTTTATATATGTTTTACTAATACTTCAGTGAAGTAGGAATTAAATATAAGTCAATATATTTGAATTTTTTACATTTCTCAAGAAAATAGAAAGCATATATTAAAGCCAAAGATTTTTTAAATTTTTTAACAATTTAGCTGCTGAGGATATTAAAATTTTTTAACTGAATGAAATTATTTCTCATTTTTTAATAAAATTTATTAGTAATAGCAGTAAAATCATTATTTATGATCACTCATTATAAATTGTGTGTTTATATTAATTATTATATTTAATTCTTTACTTTTATTCTATTTTTATTTGTTTATTGCGTTTCATATTAAAACCAGCTAGAGTGGTCTCTCTGAAACTTCCGCGCCTAATTTCTAATAAAGCTATTATGCATAGACCTTAAATTCACCTAAAATTATGGATTTTTTGCTAGGTCGTAAACACTAAGGTCAGATATTTACCTGTACTTGGTATGAATCACATTAACGGGCAGTAAGTAGTACAAAAAAAAAACCCTATAAAAAAGGGGGGTTTTTTTTTTTTTTTTTTTGCTATTAATTTTTTGCATTATATCAGTAACAAGAAACTGAATATGTATTTTGGATGTCTATTTTCCGTCCGATTAAAACCAAAATTCGACTCAAAATTTTAATTGTTGTCACATGATCATTCACCAAATTTAATAAATGAAGTCATTGCGTTTTTGAATAACCTCTTTTAAATGCAAGCAAAAACACAACTCGACAGTCAATTAATCCTCTACAATGAATTTAGTTCAAAATTTATTAAACATCTGTACTTTGGATGCTAAATTTATTCGACAAATTTTAGCCACCTACTTTTCTTTATTTCCTTATTTTTGTGCAAACTTGTAATCGGGCACACAGCTTAATTCCAAAATATGTTTTACGAATTTATGGAGGTCTGAAACAGGAAGATTCATAAAAAAATCTTGTTGTTGGATTTTTTTTTTTTTTCCCTTTCCTGATGATAATACTTCCACTTTGTATATTTCGTATACAACAAAAAAAAAATGTGGAATTTTTGAATGATTTCTATAATCTTGTATCAATACGTTTTAATTCCATGTACCTTATTTAATAGCCAGTCTCATTATAAATATATATATAATATGCGATTGAAAAAAAAATCTTTTTGGAATCGCGAATATTAGAATTAATAATGTTTTTCCATACGTAATAAAAACGTTCACTGAAAGTGAGAGAAAATAGTTGCTAATATTTATTATTAATAACTTTATTTCATTTGTAAGCAATATTAAACTACTCCATTGTAATCAAAATATAATATTATAGAGTGATAGATTTAAATGCAATTTTGTCTTGATCGGCAATATTTGTTATTCTGCACAGCACAATTATATATTTAAAACAAGTTATTTCTTTGAACTTTTTCTGTACACCTAAATAAGAAAGAGAATTGCCGATTTTCATGGATTTTAAAAATAAAGCCATTAACTTAATCTCTACACTAATTAATTTCTTATTAAAAACTCATAAATAATATTCATACTTTCATCGTCATGGAAAACATTTGCAAAATGCGTGGACATTGTTATTTTGTGAAAAATAACAATATTTTTTCCGTTTATGGCATGGTATTGGTGTGCGCTGAAGTGGCGAAGCGAATAAAATTATTGCAAACGATTTGCATCTTTATTAATTTTATTGATATTTCCAAGTAATTAAACTGTTTGCAATAACTTGCATTCTTCAAGAATAGAATTTAAATTAAAAAAAAAAAAACTTCCTCATTGCTGCAATAGCTTATATAAATACATAAATTAAAAATAGATATGGATCATTTAGATTTTTTTGATTCTTTGAGGCAATCAAAAGTATTACAAAGAAAATTATAATTTCTAAATAATATTAACATATAAATACGCTTATCATAATATTCATGCGGAATTTGTAACTTTGTTATAATGTTAATTTTTAAATAGTGAAATGTAATAATCACTTCTTTTAATTGGATTTTATTTATCATAGTATAATCATCGATGCTTTTAATAGATTTTAACATCAAATGTTCCACTTGTAATTTTTATAAAGTATTTTCACTATTGTAATTGAATTTGAGTGGAAATATTTTTGAATAGAAGTAGAACAAACTTCCTGGGAGACAAATGGCGGATGTTAAAATGGAACACATTTTTGTGCCTGTACTGAATTCTATTTTTTCTCGCCTAAATTCGGTTTTAATATATGTATATATAAAAGGATACGTGTCAAAACATAAATGGACAAAATTAGTTTGTTTGTGATGCAATGATTTTGAGAAATGTTCTTATTTATTTCTAGAATATAGGGAAAAGCTCTAAATTTGGGTATTGATTGATATATATTCACTTCTCTATACAATGTTTCATCGTTAACTCTTTTCAACACCTCTTTTGATTGTTTGCATATTTTTTTTATTCATTAAGTAATTCAAATATGAGCCATTATTTCGTAAATGGAGTTTAAAATTTGGAATTTGGAAAAAAATAAAATAATGCAGTTTTAAAAATTCTGATCGGCTATTGCTTAGGACTTGAGTAAGAAAATGAATTTTAGATGCATATTGAACAACTCTGATTTCTGAAAAAAGCACGTGGGCATTTTTAAACAGCTAAAAGAAAATTAACGACAGTTTTATAGCATTTACTTTAAAATGATTTTTATTATTAAATGTTCAATGTATACTTCGCAAGAATGTCGTTAACCTTTCATATAATGAGGTTTTATATATTTTTGTTTTATATTTTTCAGTCTCAACTACTTAATCGGTTAAAAGGGCATCATATTCTTCTGAAGATTGCAATTAATATCATTATAATCTCTCAATTCTCTATGACAAATCTGTCTGCTCAAATTATTTAATAAAATATAAGCCTCTGGACACCGTAATAAATTGCTTATGACATATAAATATGTTTCTTGATTTTCGACCACAAAAGAATTAATTAAAAAAAAAAACGTAATTTCAGATTCCAATTTTGTTTTCAGATCGTATAATTAAGCGCATGGTATGTATTTTTCGCATTATGTTAAAATTAATGCTTATATTGAAATGTTATATTTTATTTATAATTTTTATCCGCCGTGTAACTGAAAATGATGTTGAAAAATATAAAATCGAATTGCTCATGAACCTGATTCTAAACACAATATCAGTTAACAGGTCAAGAACCTGTATCTGATTTTTATTGAATATATTTTTTAGCATTTCTCGGAAGAAAAAAAAAAAAATACAATGCCCAATTTTTTTATAAGTTTTTACCTTCAGTAAAATGTGATATATTTTTTTAAGCATAATGCCATATTTTACTGAAGTATCGAGCTGTTACATCAAAATGTTGCATTTCTTGCCCCATACAGTTTTTAAGCCTTCCCATTTTGATGTAACAACGATATTGTAATCGGTAATATGCAATAAACTTATTCGGTTAATCGATTGTTATTGATGTTTCATTTAGTGAATCAGTCATTAGTGTATCATCCTGTGAATCATTTATTAGTGGTTAGAATATCATTCAGTAAATCTGTTATTAGTCTTTAGTGTATTTCTCTTCTCAATGAATTTGTTGCTCTTTCATCTAGCTGTTGTCCTTAATGTTCTTATATTGTGATGTAATTCTATAACAACGCTTTAATGTTTTTGCAACGGACTCTTCTGAGTGTCCTTGACCTTAATTAATTACTTAGACACCCTGATGACGTTGGAATAATCAGAACTTGTGGAATTTTTCGGGGAATTAATTAAGAGTTGTGCAGTGGAGGGTCTGCGCAGTTCATGATGTTTTTTTGCTGTCTTTCGTAGTAAAACCATGGAATGGGCTCCCCAAAACTTTCTCGCCATGAAGGTGTCATTCCGCGAATGCTTTGCATAGCCTTAGCGTACGGTTGTTACTAGATATTAACATTTGACTTGAATTTAGAATTTTTACTGAATCTGTAATATGATCATTGGCGAGTTAGTTGGCGATTAATCCCAGACATGCGGTTAATAATATCGGAAATTAGACGTTTTAGACGCCTTTTTCCCTAACCGATTGAAACAAAAATTTGATATGGAACTGGATTTGTAGTCATAAAATCAAGTACCAAATTTGATATACTTATGTCTGTCAGTCATATCAGTCAGTCTTTTATATGTTTCTGAATTTACAGATCAACAAACGGTAAATCCCTGATTTGATTCGGCTTAAAATTTGATAGGCGTATAGATAATAAAAATTAAATATGTGTATAGAATATTATTTTTCTAAATCTCTTGATTTTGTAATTATTTTGTTAACATGTATTTGAACAACGGGGCAGACAGACTTCCTCTGAATAGATTTTGCTCAAAATTTGATAGAAATCTACAAATATTGTGTAAAGACCACGTACCAAACTTTATCCATTTAGTTCAAAGTGTACAGAGAGACGGGCATTTTCCATAAATGTGTTTTTCGAACTCAGGAAAGTCTAAAACAGTGAAATTCTGGAATTAGAATTTTTTTCAGAGTAAGACTACTTTCTCTATACTAACTATAGAAGAAAATTGTATACAACTTTAATGCTTTTGACATATCAAATAAATTATTGAAAACTAGGATGATGTGATTACCTTATACACAAAAATAAAAATATACTTAAAATTAGCACTCGGCGAAACATCGACATAATATTGTCTACAACATTTTCTTTCAGTTAAAATTAGAGCATCTATTGCACTCAAAAATTTTTTTTGGAATTGTTCCAAACAGCTTTTTAAAATACCACAAATGACTTTTAATTTTACAAAAAATCTTAAGAATTGTGTAAAATTTAATTAAACATTGCCTGTGATGTTTTAATATGGTTTTGCAAAAAGGAATATGAAGATAGCAATTTCGTGAATTCCAATCTGCATGTATCGTTAAAAATTAGCAATCATATTTTGGATTATTCATTTACAAGCTAAAACCTAATCTTTTCCCCTTGACGTGATCGTGCAGATTAAATTTTATTGTTTTGTCCGAAATATATTGTTGAAATATAGGGTTAAAGTATTTCTTCAAAAATTCGTCACATATAGAAACTTAAGTTATATGTTAAAACATTGATACCATTAGAAAGCTAATTTTTTTATCTTTAAATTGATGCAAAAATCATCTTTGCGCAATAATATTTTCGGAAGTTATAGCGAAAAAAAGTCGAAATTTCTCTTAATTCTTAGTTCAAATTCTAATTAAAAATTTGAAAAACGGGCCCCGAGGTGCACATGTACCAAATTTGGTAGCTGTAGGTTCAACGGCCTGTTGAGCGCCAACACACACACATTGAGCTTTGTTATAAGTATAGATTAAGCATTAAGAGGCCTAAAAGCATTTTTCAATTTCAATAAAGAAAAAATAAATTTTAAAAAATATTTCTCCATGCTTTTCTTCATCATGCCTTCTTTTTGTTTTATTTACTAAATAAATCTTCTTTATTAAATTATTCGTCGCTCTGATAATGCGTTTGCTCAAAGAAAATATAGTTTTTTTTTTTTGTATTAATAAAAAACTGACCGCTTAGTTATTTGTTCCAAAACTTTTAATCAAATCTTCTTTATTCTTCATAATATTTATGAGCAAAAATTGAGGAAGAATGAGGACGACTTATGAATTAGTCTGATTTTCTATTGGCAGCTGGAAAATTGACGTTTAAGTCTTTATCTGAATAGATTCTAGAGCTTAGCGTGCCGTCGAATGTTGCTTTTATACATTTTATAGAAATTACATTAGCATTATTCGTCTTGAACGCAAATCATGATGTAAAACAGAAGAATTTTAGTTCGTCCCAAGGTCGCTTCGACACTTACTGACTTCTACCTTTTTCCGTACTGCCTCTACGCTCTGTTGCGTCAGTTGTTTTGGTGAAAATTAATTTCTACTTTTCAGGTGTTGCTTTGAGATCTCTATTCTTAATTTTATTGGTTGCTTGCTGTCACTATAATCTGAAGTGAAAAGGTCTACTTTTTTTTGCTGTTAGAAAATTATATTTTGATAAATTTTGTGTTCATTTGTTTTAGAGATATTTAATTTCGCATCGTTTATAAGTGGTGTTACTTCATCTGATGGCCACGATCACATGACAAACGTCATTGAGCATGTCACTTAGTACCTTGAATGTCAGTTGTTTTATTCTGTGTTACATCATTTTTGCGTATAATAAATTCATCAGTATAGATTTTTAACTTTATTGGTATCCGAAAAAATCTACTATAAAAGGGAACGTTATATATTAAGTGTAATATACTATAATGAACAGATTATCCAGTCCCGAATTTGGATTTCTGGATTGCCCCGGATTGAATTAAATTGACGGGTTAATTCGAATTTTATTCATCAGTAAATATTTATATTTTAAAATAATCTGGAAATTCGAACTTTGCTGGACGATTTTTTGTAAAATCTTTTCGGAAAAGATATTTTGAAGCGTATTTACATATAGTGATTACATTTCAATATTTTTGAATCCTATCTACCTATAAACTGATAACACAGGCCTGCATGGGTCATGTTTTTTAACTTTTGATTATTGATTCCTTTGTATTTTTTTACGCTGAATCTGAATATGACATTAATTTTTTTCCATCACGTCAGGATTTTTTGCAAAACCCAAAAAAATCCTGTAAACAATCGAAATTATGAAACATATTGACAGATTTAAAACTGTTTTTTTATTATAAAATGTATTTAATTTAATTAAATTTTAGGGCTTATACTTTAAAATTGCGTTTTGCAAAAAATCCTGACGTGTTGGAAAAAAAAACACTAATGTCATATTCAGATTCAGCGGGTAAAAATACATAGGAATCAATAATCAAAAGTTAAAAAATCATGAATGCACTTTAGAGGTTATTGGAAACAATATGTTATATTACAGTATTCATATCACAATTTAACAATCATTACTGATATTTTTGTTCTTACACTCAGTTTAACCATGATGGAACCGGTTTGAGATGACATCATATGACATTTTCAGTTAGAGAGCAGAAAGGAATTATATATTAGGTTGGTGCGTATGAAATGTCGGATTCTCTTTACATGCGGACGTTTGTCTCCCTGTTTTCGTTATACTTTTGTCTTTGGCATAACCTCATTCATAGTCGTATTGTCCATTGCCAGAGACTCATTTCAGCAAAATGGGTTTTCTCGAAGGTCTTCCCTTTTGTTATTTCTTTTGAGTTTATTGCTGATATGAATTCTGCCGACATTCGCGTCATTTTCTTATATGAGTACAAACTTGGTAATAGTGCTGCAAAAGCTGCACGCAACATAAACCAAGCGTTTGGGGAGAATACGGTTAACGATCGGAAAGTGCAGCGTTGGTTCGAAAAATTTCGGCGATTTTTCACTGCAAAATGAGCCGCGCGGAAGACCCAAAACGTCTGTGAAGAATGATGACCTGAAGGCTCTAGTGGAAGCGGATCCAGCCGTATCCACGAGGGAACTTGCTATCAGGATGAAAGTTGACCATACAACGATATTGAGACACCTTTCTGAGATTGGCAAGGTTAAGAAGATGGACAAGTGGGTACCGCACGCACTGACAGAGCGAAATAAGCTGGAACGAACTGGAATATGAAGTTTTGCAGCATCCACCCTATTCACCGGATCTCTCGCCGACCGATTTTCATTTTTTCAAGCATTTAGAGCTGTTTTTAAGGGGCAAACACTATGAAAATGAAGACAGTCTAAAAAACGCGATATCAGAGTTTATTAATTGTAAAGACCAAAATTTTTTTAAGACAGGCATCTACGCTTTAAAATCTCGTTGGGAGAAGTGTATTGAAGCGAATGGAGCATACTTTGATTGAATAAACAGCTTTTGAAGAAAGATATGCAGTTTTATACAATCACTTAAGAATCCGACATTTCATACGCACCAACCTAATATATATATAGATCAGATTTTTTCAGGGAAGACACCTATATGAGTAAACTTGAATACAAAAACGTCATCAATATAAATTTGGATCCAAACCGTTAGAATATTTTCAGAGATACACGAAATAAATAAAGTTTATAAATATATAAACATACATTCAAGAATTGCTTGTTAGAAGTTATAATATAAATTGAATTTCTAAATTAAAGAGATGAAATTCTGAAGTATATTCCTTACCAACTTTTGCTATATGTTGAATATTCTTTCAGTCACCGTTTTTCCTGTTCTAGTTAAAAAGTTTCGAGAAAAGATTTTTATGAAAACATTTTATTTGAATTTAATTACGGTTTCTCTTTGTATAATTTTTATAACGAATTTTCTAAAGATCTTAATATTTTTTTAATGTTTATGAGCTTTATATTTTTAATTAGAAGTTAAAGCGAAGAAGTTTTTTAATTCATTGTTTGATGCGTATCTTGCGTCTGTAATATTGTAGTGGGAATGTATATTTCTATAGAGGCTTTTACTTGTTTAAGAAATTTAATATTTATAATTTTACGTTCTTTAATTGACTTGCAAGTTAAAATAGGTACGACCGTAACTAGAGATTTTGTGTGTCCCGGAATAACTTATAATAATAGAATTCTTTTTAAATCATGCGAGAACATAATGTTGTTTTGGCTTGAGATTGAAAGCGCTTTGAGGCCTTAAGAGTAAGGGAGAAAGTAATTAGAGACCACTCGTGTTGGTTAACGAAATAATTAACAATCTTATTTGTATCTAAATTTATCTTTTAAAAGGAGGAGGTACTACTCCATATAGGTTAAATAAATTGTAAGCGATATCGTCATAACTCTATTTCTTTACTCTGTATGAATCATCTGTTCACCTATAAACAACATCCATACCATAAAAAAAAGGGACATGTTATTAAATAATGCTACTCAGATCACTAATTAATCTGCCCGAGCCACCGTCATTTCCCCGTACCACTCAGCAGCTGCTAATAGTCACGTGATTCGATATGACATCTTCCAGCTCTGACGCTGCAGAACTCATACGTCTCCTCTCTTTGCGGGTTTTTGGTTTTTCCTCCTTATTTACGAAGTCAAGTGAAAGCACTTTTTGTGAAACGAGGTTCTGGGATTTTGGGCCTCCCCTTTTTTTCTGCGCCAGAGATAACTTGTCTCTTTTCCTACCCGGAGGGTTGAGCGGAAATAGGGTTGGAAAGACTTTTGATCGATTGTTGGGAATAAGGCACACGGTCGGGAGTTTTTGAGCGGAAAGCATTCTTGTAATAAATAATAAAGAAAACGTATGAATGGGAATAAAGATATTTGTGCGAAGTTGATGTGACATTTTTCACCTCATTATGTGAAAATGTTTTGCGAGGATTTTTATACGTTTCTTTTTGGTTGGGAACAGAATTTGATTGCTGCTGCTGTAAGGTTCGGTTGTGTGTTATGGAGCGTATAAATGAAAGTAGTTTCGGGCGAAGAATCCGTGCAGAAAAAAATGAGGCATGTGATTATTCTAAATGGTATTTTGATTTCATAATATGAAATGAAAAGAATATTTTAAGAGTTCGTTACTTAGTCATATTTTTAATCTAAATCAAATTAAATACAGCGTGTTACAAACAAAAATCACACTTGGAATAAATAAAGTGAAATTTTTTGAACTCGAATTTTTAGTCAATTTAAATTCGAATAGCAAGACATTTTCGTGAATCAAAATTGGAATAACAGTAATTTTTCGTGAATGAAAATTTGAATAACAAATTTCCGTGAAGGAAAATTGGAATAACAGTACTTTTTCGTGAATGAAAATTGGAATAAAAGTACTTTTTCGTGAATGAATATTTGAATAACAAGAAATTTTCGTGAATGAAAATTGGAATAACAGTAATTTTTCGTGAATGAAAATTTTAATAACAAGAAATTTCCGTGAATGAAGATTCGAATAACAAACGATATTATGGTAAGAGATTTTTTTCCCCTTGAATTTCTTAACAAGTTTTTAAAATGTCGTCTGTTATTCAAATGTCACTTAAATTCGAAATTCCCTTCGAACATTATTTTAATATATTGTTTGTTATTCGGACTTATTTTGGTTAATTCAAAATCAAAATTATAATATAAATAGAATTTTAAAAAAACATCCATATTTTATGTCCTGAGTGATCGTCTTCGAATACTTTTTAATGGTCATTAAATCTTTCAAAAGCTTTATAAAATTTCTGTCAAAAAATTTTTTGTAAATTTTGAAGACGTTATGTGTGGTGGCGGTGGGTGGGTCTAATGCCACTTGGTCCATACCAAGCCTGAATGAGCGGAGCTCTTTCGAATTAAGGCAGAAGTGTACGCTTTACGTTGTTAATGAACACAGTTAAGGTGAAAGTACGACTTTGCTCGAACACACACAATACAACCCTTCTTTTTAGGGGGCGGTCGAACTCATTCATCCATCCGCAAGTCAGAATTTAGATCCAAAAATCAGAGACCGACTCATCCCTGATTCAGTACCCCCAGAGGTATAATTTGTTATCCGAACTTGGAGGACTTAGCAGTCACGACTTATTTAACGTGTCCCAATTGCCATTAGCCAACACGGCGGTCTTTGGCCGAGACGAGGACAGAACTGGCGACCTTTCGGTTGTGAGACTGACGCTCTACCAACCAGGTTACCGCGGCCCTTAAGTTATGCGTAAATTTCATCACTAATTAGGATATTTTACAACAGAATTGCTTTTTAAAATTTGTTTATTAAAAAGTATTTCTTTATTGAAATTAGTATTTAACTTGTACAGAAAATCAATATATTAATAATTAAAATTGCTTATTATTTATCTATTTGCTGTATATTAATCATTATAAAAATCACTTATCATTATATAAATTTTTTTATATTAAAAATTAATTTTAACCGTTATTTTTATTTTAAAAGTTGTCATGTTTTGTTGTTGTTGTTGTATTTTTTATTTTTCAAACCTAGCATTTGGTTTAACGAATTTTGATTCAGGCTTCGTCAACTTTGAAATAATTATAATCTATTGTGCTACATAAAAGTTAATAATGCACAAATGTTTCAAAATCGCTAATTAAATAAGATATTGATTACTTGTTAATGCATTGGTTAATTTAAGCAATGAATGAAATTAAAAGTCGATTTGGATGGAATTTTAATCGAAGTCTGGCAACAGTGAAGAAAGAATTTTGAATTTACCTTACGTTCACTAGATTTCAATCCTAATTAATTTTATCGTTTAGAAATATTTTAATACATTTATAGCTTGCTAATGAACCAAATACAATGGGCAAGTTAAAAGCAGATATTGAGTGAGAATTATTTTTATATCAATTGCTATAGTTATTAATATTTGTAATTTTATCAATAAAGTCTGGAGAAAAACGATCCGTATTTCTAGTTGAAGACGAAATTTTAAATTTAATTCATTAGAATCGAGAACAAGCGGTATATGTTATTAATTGTATAATTAACAGCAAATGAAGTTGATTTATCCGCGCTTTTGTAATAAATTGTTCTTCCCAGAATTTAATAACTGTAACTTTAACTATTTTGAATCGAGTTTCTTTCGTAGCAACCATTATTACAAACCTCATTTAATCTGCTGATTTTGCAATTCTTTTACTTCCAAAAGAGGGGAAAATCCCCTTTTGTACATAATACTCACAGGCGCGTTTCCAAAGTTTTTTTTTTTTTTCCTGAACCTTTTTTATCAGAGAATATGCGCTTTGCTGTTTTTCAGAAATGGTCTTACTTCTTTAAATACCACTTGAGAGGCTTAAATTCAACATTCGCTTTTTTTTTTTTTTCCAGTTGTGAATCATATTTCTTTGCAATTGGTTTTTGGGTTATCAGCGATTGAGGCTTTGGAGGAGTGGATATCTACCGATATAACTAAACCTTGTATTTCATACTAGCCGCCTTTGGCGACCAGTTTGTTAGCCTGGATTGTGGATTTTTGAGATTGTTAAATGGTTTATATTAAATGCATTTTTTTGAAAAAACTTCGTTGTTATTTGATTCAACTCTGAAATCTGAATTTAATTGAATAAGTTTAATTGAAGTTTATATATTACGAAATAAAATAAAAAATGCTGCAATGGGATTAAAAAGATGCGAATAAAAATTTTAATGAATGAATTTGAATTCCGTAATAACATTTAAAAATATTATGACAGACTATATATCTAATCAAATTAAAAAATATTAAAACTCAAGTAAAGAATTGCAAGGAAATGATATTTTTTATGTATATAATTTTGCACGATATCATAGAAAGAGTTAATTTTCTTTACCTTAAGATAATACAACCATAAGTGCTTTGGAAAATATTCACATCAATCTCCAAGAGCAAGCCCTAGTTATAACTCATTTGTGGACTATTAAGCCTATTTCTTTTATATATCTCCTCTGACTGGACGAACTGTTTGGTAATCAATCGAACCCTCTCCAAAAACACTTCTAACAAATTTTTATAAATCTATTAATTAACTAAACGAAGTACTATGGTCAAGGCTTCTATAAAAACGTTGAATGAAGCAATCTGAAATTTGTGCTTTGATTTTGTTTACATTTGATTACTGCAATAAAACGATAAGTAATGAGAGCTATTTTTATGGCACGTACGTTAACGTATTGTACATGGAGATATATTACCAGTAAAGACCGAAACCGAATGATTCAATTCACCGGTGAATGTGAACACATACCGAAAAGATCGGTGAAAGACCGAATATTTATTTCGTTCCATTCAGTAAAGTTCTAATCAACGACGGGGTATATCAGCAAGTAGCTCTGATATGTTCTGATTTCCGATTGGCGGGACAGCTCATGGAATACTTGAACGCCAAGTTTTGCGCCTCTGGGCATTGCAGCTGTATGGGGTAGTAACATGACAATGAAATTATTTAGCAGGTGGTTAAGTTCTGGTTAGACGAGAAACGAGTAGATACAGCCAGAAATGAGAACAAATTTTGTTGCAGTAAATAAAATAATGTAACCTTAATACCACATTTCTGCGTACATTTATAAATAGTATTACTTGTTTAAGATGCACTTCTTTTTAGGTTCAACAGCTTATTAACATGTTCCCCTATTCTCAAATATGACAGAAATATGTTAAATATACTGTATGATTAATGTTGCATTTTTGTCTTTATAAAGTTATTTCTGTTCAATGCCCACTATTATTGCGCGGTGAATGTCAACAATTGATAGATTATATATGTAAAAATACCAACAAATGATAATTAATGATAGCAAATATTTCGCACATTCACCAAACGATTATGAAAATGTTGACTTTTAATGGTGAAAAGTGATATTAGCACCGATATTGGCCATTTAAAGTACAATCTATTCACTATCTGTACTTATATTAATAATTTCTTTAAATGTATTAAAAAATTTCCATTTTTTTTCCTACTAAAGAAAATAGCATTAGACGGAATTTTTTTTAACTCCATTTTGAAATTTTAATATGTTTTATTGGTATCAATTTGATTGGGAAGTAAACTTGTCGACATTGCCGTTGAAAGCTAAGGGGAAAATAGATTACTTATTATCTGTGTGTCTACATGAAATATATATAGAGAAGTTACAATAACTCGGAAATTAGAAAAGTGAATCGGGTAA
>JAPMOQ010041784.1:0-15048 GCA_026543055.1 Argiope trifasciata
AATATATGTTTAAATTAATAATACATACAAAGTTATGTTTTATATTACAATATTCAGTCAGCAGGCCTCTAAATATTTTTTTAAACAACAGATACCCAAACGACAAAAAACGGTGAGGACCACTGCAGTAAGGATTGTAAGTATTTTGACTAGGTACTCATGAAGTCCGAATATGAGATTACACTACTTTGGGCTGAGATGGGCTACACTACTAATTTTAGATTATTTATTCATAATAATAAGATACTACCATATGTAAAGATTTACAAAACAATCAAATATAATATAATATCTATTTACTCAAGCAACATCTAACATAAAGCTTGGTTGATGATTCTTGGAGAATTTTTACTATCCTTATATGTGAAATATACCAGAGTTAAAGTGCATTTATCTATATACCAGTTTCTATTATCCTTTAAAATTCAAAGCTGTAAAAAAGTTTTTTTAATGAAGTTTATTTAATTTAGTTAATTTTTGTACTCTAAAAAGTTGGCATTAATTTTTCTCATCTTTAATAATAAATGCAACTTGGCAGATACAAATTCATGATGAGCCGTAAAGCTTCAGTTTCTAAGGAAAGAGGGTGATGATCAGTATCAATGTTCTTTCTAGGAGAAATTTTGATATGTATAAGAAAAAGTTAGATGTATAAAACAAAATGATGTTAGATAATTAAAACTTTAAATTATTTAAGATTATTGCATTATGTATTAGATATGTATAACTGAATTTAATTCAGAGCCATTATAAAGATAAAAGTAAGAATGCTCATAATTTGCAGACTAATGGTCTTCTGGTGACATTTTCCTTTATGTGAGTGTGCTTTAATAAAAAAAAATATCTACAATATCAGCAAAGCAAGAATATCTGTGCGTTTTGTGAGTTTTAATAGTTGAAAAATTAACAAAGAGATTATAATTAAAAGATATACATAAGATTTGGAATGGTTATAAAGAAGTAGTCCATTTTGAAAAAAGTAAACAGACTGTTCTTCGAACCAGCATAATATTTCTCCTTCATTCGTAATTGTATGTTTAAGAAATGTTGATCAATAGTTAAATACTATTTTGAAATACAATTAATCTTTTCAATTTATTAATTATTTTGAATAATTTGCTACTTAAAAGAAAAATTGAATAGATCTAAAAAATCTATTAAAGCAGATTATTTCTTTCTTTCTTTTTTTATAGAAATAAATCTTATGGCACCTATTAACAAGATCTTTTGGCCTTACATCAGATTAAGAAATTTTATCTTTCAAAATCTGCCACCTTGGAGAATCAAATCTATAAAATTAACTTTCCTTTTCAGATTTTTAGCATAAATGAATATAGACTTTGCATTAATAAGGCAAATTTTATGGAGTGATAAATTTAATTTCCTCTAAACCAAAATTTACATTCACAGAATAACCTCTCTCTTCATGTAAAATGCTGTACCATCACACATTAAGTTTAGGCAGCATAATCATTAGTCACGATTCTTCACAATTTAATCACTTGCAACAGAAGTAGTCTGATTTACATGTTTGCTACTTTAGCAGTGAAGAACTATTAAAAATATTATATTTAAAGAACTTCTCTAGATATATAAGCACTTACGTAACTACAAAATTTGGCTGAATTTATTAATTATCATTTGATAACAGTTAGTTCAAACTGTTTACATGCTTGTTTTTTCAAAAATTTGAGAATGTTTTTGTTGTATTATTATTAATGAGTAGAACAGTATAAAAGAAAATTAATTTAAAGTGAAAAGTTTTGATAATAAATCAAAATTGTCAGTAACAAAATGAGGCAGATGAAAGTGTTGAAGAATCATTCATAAGAAGTTCCAATTGGAATGAATGAGAAAGAAGTGTAAAGTATATTTGTGCATAGAGTGATTCTTGAATTAAACTATAGAAGATTTTTAATTTTTATTATCATTTGCATTTGCAAATTTGTGTTATAGATAATTACTCAAAATGCTCTATCATTATTGCTCAAATATGAAATAACACGGTATCTTATTCAGGGTTCCACTTGAAAAAAATTCCCTGTGTTTTCCCAGTATATATATCCAAAATACAAGGAAATGCATGAATAGCACGTGAGTTAAAAGGTTATATTTACACATAAAAAAAAATAACCTCTCACTCGATACCTGGAATTCAGAAAGACAAAACTTATATATTAAAGAGGGGGGAGATCCCCTCTTATGCTCTTTAATTGTTAGTAACACAAAATTAAAGACTTGAGTAAAGTAAAGCATAAAGCTTTTTTGTTATTATGATATAAATCATTTAATGATATAATCATTACTTTAAAAAAAGCATCACAAAGCAAGATTACTTTCTTTTACTTATCCATTTTTATCAATTCTTGTACTTAAAACATAAAGTTCAGCAAATTTTTTTGTCATCGCTTTTATGGAGCTAATCCTTAATAAATAAGGATTAGCACCAAACAAATAAAGATAAGGTATGACATTATTTGCACGAACAAATTTCTTTTTTTTTTTCTGTTTTTTTTTTATTGTTTGTTTTTGTTTCACTTTCATTAAACATTTCCGATATACCATTGAATGCATTAATCCTATGAGCCCTGACCACCCATTATCACCCGCATTTTACAGGGGCCTGACTCATACTCTTTGAAACAAGTAAGGGGTGAAAGATATTTCTTGACAAGCACTTATTTAGATTTATTTAAAATCATTTAATTGTCCCAAAGAACACTGAGTCAGGCGTGATATCAGTTGATCAGGGCTCAAAGGGTTAAAGGAACCAAATGTGGAGAAAAGTTTTAATGCTCATAAAAATTCTGTTTTACACAACTTTCTCTAATTAAAAATTTTGAAATCAGATTATATCCAACATTGAATTTCACATTTCCAAATTTGGCATATTATCTTTTTCTTTATTCCGTTTAGATATCAATGATGCCTCTTTTGAACTAACCCATAGTCTTGCATATTTTTCTCTTTCGGCATTACTTGTAAGTGCCTGCTTTCCTATATTATTTAGGTTTCTTACAGAGTGAGCAGTATGTAACAAATGGGTTATACAGAACTCCTCAAACCAATTTGTAAAAATCAGGAGTGATTTTTTTAATCAGTCCAATTCATACCAATATAGACTTCAAGCAATTCATTGTTTTAAAAAAATTCCTAATCTGCTATGAATAAGTTAAAAGTTTCTGATACTATATAGATATTAAACAAATTCAAATATGGTACATTATACATCAGCGTTCTGCCACCCAATATTGAATGTTTCGGACAGAGAAATGTACTTTTACATGCAGTTACGAAATCTTGTGCATACATACTAGCTGTAGCTGGGGAATATCACAGAAAAACTGTCTGTCAAACAGAAATTGAGCTAATTTATGCTATTTATAGAAAAAAAGGAGAGAATAGAAAAAGTTGAGTTTCTGCAATATACAATTGTTAAATGAAATTGTTTCATTTTTGGATGCTATGACTTTAATCTTTTATTCTTGCCATCTTTACAGATCAGCAGTTTTTAGAAGGGGAAAAATAAACAAGAAAGTTTTTGATTTTTTATGAAAAGTTTTGAATTTCCAAGTATTTTTGAAATTTTTCTGCCAAATTTTAAATTGCCTGCATTTTTCTGGTGGTATGGCAAACCTGTTATTTGTGTAAGACACAGATAATTAGAGTTGTGCAAGATGATTAAATTAATCTTAATTATAAATTTCATTAAGATTATATCAACTAATTGTAATGGAATACATTTTATAAGAACAGAACATAAAAATATTCAATTTTGATTTTTTAACACCTTAGAGTCCAATTTTTGCTTTCCAATATTTGCACACACACACACACATATTATATATATACAGGGTGTCCCAAAAAGATTGAAACGCGCTTTAATTCTTTAACCGTTAGAGATAAGTAAGTAATGTAATTTGAAAAAATGTTCAAAATAAGATAGGAAAGAAGATTACATTAAGAAAAAAAATCCACCTATAAATTTTAAAAAGTTACACTTTTTAAATTTTTATATAACCCCTCTATGCAAATTTGGTCAATTAGAAAGTTTTTTCTTTCCATCCCAGAAGACCATTAAAAAAAATTGCATAGCTGTATCCTTAAAATTGAGTGAGTTATGCGTAATTGGAAATTGAACGCTGTTTTTAGTGACCATATACCAAAATGGAAATGTAAATTTGCAACAATTTATAAACAAATAAATTTTTTTATATTATTTACAAAACACATTTTTGCGTATTTACGGTAGATTCACGATGCAGTTACAGAATTGTCTTTTGTTTTAATCTTATCAGGGACAAGTAATTTTATGCCTTGTATTCTAAATTTACATTAGAAATTTTATAAGATTTCGTTGAAAATCAATAAAAGCCATTTGACAGATTTTTAATAGCAAAATTTATGAAAAAGAAAAATACTGTTAAATTAGTCTGGTAGAATTTTAATTCTTTTCAAATTCATCACATTTATGTCAAACCGATATTCTAACAAATTAACTGCCAGACGATTTTTGCCTTTCATTTAACTGGAATTTAGCCGCTTCTAATACGTGTATATTAAAGTTTTTTTATTATTTATTTTTAAGTTACATAAAGAAATGTAACTGACTGTAACTGACCTTAAACAAAAGATAATTAATGCATGCAATAATATTACAGGAGGACTCCAAAATATTTACAGGAGTATTATTAGAAGAGCCCAATTATGTGTTGGTGTTGATGGAAAACTTTTTGAGAATGCTTTATGATTCGTGTGTTTTTAAATGTATTTTCGTTTTATTTATTATTATTTTTTTATGTTACACTTCTTACAATCTTATGTTGTCAAAACTGTTTAACTCCATCAATAAGGACTCTATTTAAATGCCATTTTGGATTTCTTTTACACTTACCTTTTTTTGATCGAAGAATTTCTATTATCAATTTGGATATGGTCCCTATTTTCACCGACGAAAAAGTCTTTCAAGTGGTATGGAAAAGTGACATAAGTCAATTTTTTTTTCTGTGTTATTATTTAAAAAGTTTTAAAGATAAAGTTATACAGTTTTTTTAATGGTCTTCTGGGATGGAAAGGAAAAACTTTCTAATTGACCAAATTTGCATAGTGGGGTTGTATAAAAATTTAAATAGTGTAACTTTTTAAAATTCATAGGTGAATTTTTTTTCTTAATGTAATCTTCTCTCCTATCTTATTTTGAACATTTTTTTAAATTACATCACCTACTTATCTTTAACGGTTAAAGAATTAAAGCGCGTTTCAATCTTTTTGGGACACCCTGTATATATATATATATATATATATATATATATATATATATATATATATATATACAGTCGATTCCGGTTAATTGGACCACCGGATATTCGGACAAAATCTTAAAGAACCAAAACAAATCCTATGTACATAAGCCTAATATTATTCGCTTATTTGAACCAAAATTCCGTTTAAACGGACCAAAGAACGGTGCAGGGAAGATGAAAAAGAAGCCACAAGTCACCTGTGTACAGCAGGAAGTCCGAAAGGGAAAAGAACCAGAGGAGGTAAGCACTTTGTTTCTTAGAACGGGCAGCTCGATAGCCGCCAGTAAGGAACCACTGCTTCTCCGCTTTTAGGGGAAATGAAATCCCACGTAAACCAGTTTCTTCGGGACACTTTAGTTGGTGAACTGTGCGTGTCTTGTCTCTCCTGCCAAAATGCCTGGAAAAAACATCCACCTGGAATTTCTACCTCCCAGGGCCACAGCTTTGATACAGCCAATGGACACGGACATCATAAAAAATTTGAAGACCTTTTATTGTGAAAGAGTGGTTAATTACACCATTGAAGCCATTGAAGAAAGTTTGCTGACCTCATCATCATCAACAGCCAGAGAAGTCAGTGCAAAGGTCAACAACTTATAAGCAGTTACATTTTTGGCCGATAGCTGTCGAAATAAAAGCAGTGAGACAATTCGGAATTTCTCACTGTGGCTTTATGCACTTGGTCTTGGAGGTGGATGTGGACATGCTGATTGAAAGTGAAAATGTTGAGGGAAATGTGTAACTTTAACAGGGCAAAAATTATGTAGAATTTCTATCCATCGACAACAAGCTTCTATGCTACGATGAAAATGAAGATTACGACGTTTAAATTGTTGCTCGAATTACAGCAAAACACACTACAGCATCGGAAGACCAGGAAAGTGATGATGACGCCCCTAATGGGTTGGTGTAAGTGACAACACAGGATGATAGGAAATGCAATGAAACTTTGCGTCGCTATTTCATGCAGGAGGGAAATGAAGGCAGTCCCATTGCTGCTTTAGATGTTTGTAGTGATTTTGTTCAAGTGCAGTCCGTCAACAGAACGCGTCAGATGACACTGGATAAGTTCTTTAAACGTTGACTGGAATTTGATAATTTTTTTTTATTGTGCTTCGCATGCTGAGTATCGTGTAGATCGTTTCGAAGAATTTGTTTGTAAATTTATTTTTCAATGAATAAAGTTCATAAGCAACAGTAGTTCTTGTTTGTATGTTCACCATACGCGTGTGCCGCACAGTAAAGGTCATAATGACATTTTAATATGTTACGTATAGCACGTCAAGTCTTGTAGCATAGAGCATGTTCGTGTAATCGGACCAGCCGGTTATTAGGACCAAAATGATCGCGTCCCAATTTGGTCCGATTAACCGGAATCGACTGTGTATATATATATATATATATACACACAACAGAAAGTTTAAGCTTTAAATATAGAATATTTAATATAGAATAATAGATAGAATTTGCAATTATTGAAAATTAATGTCAACATTTCATGTAGTTAAAATAATTTAAGTTTACTGCTTAGCAATGAATATATTTTAATTTTTATTGTTATCAAAAATTCAAAATTATATAACAAGCACGCAAAGTGAGCTGGAATCATAAAGGAATCTCAAAATCACTTGATTTTTGGCAATTAGTAAGCTGGACAAACTGGAGGTGTAACCCTCTAATCATACAGCATAAGAAAAAATTAATGTGGAAAATTTCATGTACAACATGCAGAAATTTGTGTACTAAAATATTTGCTATAATGGACTACATTTGTAATTTCCATTCTTGGATTCTAAAACCCTCTGCATTTTTATACATAGGTTAGGATGCATTTATTCATTCAAAATGGGAGTACGGTGACAGGAGAAGACAACAATAAAATTCAATAATAATGTGGACTTGCATTGTATGTGAATTTAGGAAGAGTAAAAGCAGCAAATAATTTGCAATTTGTCGGAAAAAAATACTAATACACAATAAAAACATTTAGGACAAGTTCTGTCTAGAATAAATAGCATGAATATTAAATTATGGTGAACAAAAGAAAGATTTAAGATTTCTGATATTAAAATTTGATAATTCACTTTTTTACAAAATAGTAATAACTTTTTATGTTAAAACACTTTTTATTAGTTATGGATTTTTTTTAAATAACATTTTGAGATTCACATTCACAGATAAGATTAATCACATTCACTATTATATTTTTTTTAAAAAAATTTATTACTTTTGAAAGTTTTTTTTTTTTTTTTTTTTTTCTTATATGGCTAGTAATAATCAATACATAAATATGAATTCAAATTGTGTGGATAGAAACAACACGGTTATCAAATACACATGGAGGGGGGGGGGATCTGGATGAAAGAATATCAAATAGGGTGGAAATTAAAGTAAAAAGATGATGAATTTTGGAATTAGGCTCGTCTTTCCACATTTCACCTCTCAGTGAGGTAGAATTATCAAAAAATAGTAGTTAAAGTTACTGAAGTAAACAGTAATTACTTATAAGCACTATATGAAACCATTGAGAAATTTAAGTTTGTTATTTAATTTAGATATTATGCATCCATTTTTTTAGATATATTATTCTACAATTTTTTCCCTACAACAGTAACCTACTAATTTCTTCAAGTCACTCTAAAAATTACAACTAGATCTTACTTAATACATGCACAATCTATTATACTTTATCCTGCTTAAAGAATCAATTACCTGAATTCCTTTAACAATAAGCAATTCATTAGCAGGTTGACAACATTTAACATATTTCCACGGTTGACAATAAAATTAAGGCCATATTTTACTTTGTTATCGCATGGTTTTATTTTCATTATCATTTACCAATAATGTTTTGTTGTAGACTAACAGCAATAAAATTAGAGAGCAGTTTATAACTCATTATTCTCTGTTTGGCAGAATAGTTTTTATTTTACTAATTTTGCAATGTTAGTTACATTACTAGAATTCCCTTATTGTGACTGTAATACAGAATGTTTTTTGCCTCTGTTTTCTGATTCAATTCTTTAAAATAAGCAGCTCCTTATAATAAATAAGATTTTAAGAAGCTAATTTCTATACAATTAATAAGGAGGTACACGAATACCCAAACTTGAAACTTTGTTTACTTCCACAATTTAATTTTTAAAAATTATCCCCTTACCTCAAACATCCAGCTATTGCATGTCTAACTGCCACATTTTTATCAACCAAAAGAGGAGAAGCAATTTTGATAATCTTCTTTTCAATTAATGATGAAACAAATTCTTTGTTATTAGCTAAATTAGCTATAATAACTGCTCCACATTCTCGGTCTTCTGCTCGTGTACTCAGAAGCTAGAAAATAAAAATTTCAAATATTTATCTAAGTCAAATATCTTATATATAAATCCATCAAATATTTAAAATATTTATTAATCTATACTTATAATAAAGCTCAATGTGTGTGTGTGTTGGCACTCTACAGGCCAGACCGTTGGACCTACAGCTACCAAATTTGGTACATGTATACCTTGGAGGTCGGGAATGTGCACCTCGGGGCATTTTTTTCGAATTTTTAATTAGAATTTAAATTCATTAAAATTTAAGCGAAATTTCGACATTTTTCCGCTATAACTTCCAAAAATATTATAGCTTCTATTTTTAACAAATTTTTAAAGATATATTTTAACCATGTTTTTATCACGCGACTGGATAAAATAAAAGAATGCCGTAAGTTCGAATAAAAAAAAAAACTATCATCGCAAATCAAATCTAAAGATATGCAACTTTTAGCACGTGACCAGATAAAATAAAAGAAACATAAAATAGGATATTTTTTTTTTTTAAATAAATGCAAAGCAAAGGTTTCTGATTGTTTGCAATATCTATATCATTAATTCCATAAATTATCTTTGTTTACAGTAAACCTGATTGAATTTAGACAGTATATGCATTGAAATCCCGACTTAATGGCATATTTCTATAATTGTTTGCAATATCTGTATCATTAATTCAACAATTTTTTTCTTTTTTCGCTTTCTTTAAAAAACATATTTAACATTTTGGCAATATCACCGAAAAAAATATTTTTAATATTTTGGAAGCATAATTGATAAATTATTAGAGCATTAAACTCAAAAAGTTTTCCGATTAAAGTTACTGACTCTTTAACTATGAATAACTGAATCTTTTAACTTTAACTATTTCTTAAATTTTGGCTAATGAATATATGATTTAATTGAAAATTTTAGAACGCATTACTCATGGCGAACCAGCTGGTCGCCAAAGTCAGCTAGTAAATAATATTATAATACTACAGACTTAAATACAATAATAATACATTGTCTCCTACAAAACAAAATGGATTTCTTCTGTGTGCATTTACTGACATATTTTCTTAAAAAAAACTTACTTGCAAAAATAAAAACATCATATGGAAAAAATAGGATCATATGAGAACATTTATGATCCAAGAAACACTTGATCACGGTACTGATTGTAAAACAGATTGTCAAAAGTCATCATGTTTGACAGTAACAAGCTAAACTTGTAGATATTATAAAATGTCTCAGGATTTTAATGATTTTGATAAGAATTTGGTATTTATTATAATCTAAGTTTAACAGATTATTTGAAATTAATTATTTTGATTTTACAAATATTCACAACTGAAACTCAAATTCATTATAACACTGACTTTTCTGTTTTAAAATTTCAGCACTCAAAAATAGGAAACAGTACCAAAACAAATGGAATTAATGCAGTATTTTATTGTATTTATCTGCTAACTAGTAAGTTTATTATGAACAAATATAACATTTAAATTCAAAGAATGTTTTAACATAAAAGATTGACTTTACTATACATTCATAAAGTATAAGTATATTATACAGTTATGTTCTTGTCTTGATCGATTTTTCATAATGTCTGAAAAGCAGCAAGTAAATGTTTTGTAAAATTTAATAATTCCAGACAATAATACCAAGCAGAAAATACAAGTAAGCAGAATTGAAATCTAACAGAAATACATCTATGGTTAAAAATAACTGTGAAATGGAAATAATCTTTATAAAGTTGAAATGGATAAGGAATAGATCAAAACTAATCTGTTACAAATCACAGTTTAGAAAAAAGTAACTATATTTTCTTAATTTATTTCCTTATTATTATAGATAAATACCATACTATTTATTAAGATTTTGGAGTATTTCATGGATATTAAGAACATTTATTACATCTTAAGTAATTCAATTCCATACAATGAAAAAGGATACATAACAAAATATTTGAAATATACTTCTTGCAACGGGCAAAGAGAACTATAAATTTTAATTGTATAAGATCTATAAATAGTAATTTATGTTAACAATTTAAAAAAGCAATTTATATTAGTTTATTTGCAAAATGTATTAGGAATAAAATTAAGCATTGTTACAATAAACATCTTTACATTGTTTACTTCCACCTCCTACTTTCTCATTATGAAATATACAAAGAGAAATATTTTAACTGTCAAGAGATGCAAGCATAAAATTTTGAAGAAACCTTTAGAACCCCCTGAATCAGAAAGAAAAAAAAAATGGAATTATGCTTATTTGTCTGAAATATATTATTAATTAAAATTTTGTATATTGCAACTACTTTAAATTCATAATAAAATTTTGAACAAAATAAATTCATAAGATATCTATCCAGACAGAATAGAACAAAATGTAAAAAGCTAGTTGAAAAAAACTGGTATACAGCCTAAACATTTAAGGTCTAGATATGTGCCAAATTACAAGCTAAATAAGAAAATGGACTGACCAACTATCTGTATTTTCACATGTAAACATGATAACTTAATAACATTAATATAAATATACAACATCTGGATATATACATTAAGCACCTAAAGAGCAAGCATTATCAGACTGACCAAATCTCCCAAAAAATTAACCATCTGATCGTTCATTCATACTTTCCCAAACATGCAAACATGATCATTCAAAAATGTATCAATGTAGACAAATAAAATCCAATACAGTTTAATATCTGAAATGTAGGCATCAAATTTTGAAACAAATAAGTCATATGAATGACCACTGTTAGACAATATATTCTCAGACATATCAATGTGACTAAGTTAGGATATGCAAATCTTATAAATCTCATGCAATCAACAATAACTAAATACAATAACTTAGATAAATAAAATGTGGTCTGCAATCTTGCCAGTGCAATAAAAATTTATTAATGTTGCAATGTTATATTTTTTTGTCAAAATTGTCTTTTTCAAATGTTTTTATCATACAGCAGCCAAACCAACAGCAATTGTCTAACTGCCATAATAGCAAAGAAATGCAGATACGGATTGTGTACTAAGGATGGCAAAGGAAGAGAGGAACAGATGAAACACATAAATCATTTTCTTACTTATAAATGTTTTCAAATTCTCTGAGAATATCCAACTATAATAGATGAAACATATAAAATTCTGAATGATTTTGGTGATTAATCTGACTTTTTACTTGTGTTTAAAAAGTACTGAAAAGTTTAACCACTACATATTATTTAAAGGATAACATATTCTTATACTGCAGTCAAGACACTCTGCTTAGTACCCAGCCAGAAATATCGAGATTTTATTAATTAAATATATCTTTATATTTAATGAATGAATTAAATCTTCTAAAAGTGAATTTATTAAATGTCCTATTTTTAATAGCAATTGCAACACCTTTCATATAACAAGCAATTCATATTATAAACAGTTAAATTAATTTTCAGTTCATATAAAATAATTTTATATAAAATCTCAACTAATGCAGTAACTATGTCAACAACTTCGATGCTTTTACAAACAATAAATGAATAATACACACAAACAAAATCTTCAACTAACTACTTATGCATTTCACGATAAAAGTGCTTTTTTTATACATAAAAATGCATCAAGATCAGGAATTTACCTTTTCTTTAACCGATTCTATAAAACCGGCATCGATATTTTCTGTAGTTAGAAATTCGTCTAATCCGAATTCCATTTCTTTTAAACTAGGTAAACCAACTGGGTTAACCTGCTTACATTTATATTTCTTATTTTTAACTTTTCCCATATTAATATATGAAGAATTAAAAGGTTTATTGGCACAAACAAGACTTTAATTGCTCCAATTAATGCGACATGAAAAACACATGGCAAATTTTACGTGTTTATGATGGAGCATGTTGCCAATATTAGTAAAAACATGTAACAAATCTTTTTAAATGAGGCTCCACAGTAAAACATTGTAAATACGTCCTTATTTATGAAATATAAAGTTACTGAAAATTAAGTTATTATAAAGAAAAATTAACTAAATGTATTAGAATTAATATTAAGCAAATATTATACCTTTTCTTCACTTTCAATTACTCTCTGTAAGATAGACATCATTTTAGGTCGTAAATGCTTGACTGATTCTGAAGGTATCGTTCTGAAATGAGTTTCTAAATAAGACCTGTTATCGCAAACAAAATTCCTTTCCCTTCATTTTATTATTTTTGGTTGAAGTAAATGAAAACAAAAGCTTCGAGGAGTATGCAAGCTAGTATGCAAGAATTTTATAATAATATTTTTTAAAAAATGAACAGGTGGATTTGCTTTTATTTTATTTCACATCAAATACAAAACTGTCACTACTTTGTTCATTAAAATACAGATTTATTGTTGCAATTATGTTTCTAATTTATTTTTAACCCTTGGAGCACACACAAGAGCCGCTATGGCAACAATAAATTGTATAAATACTTTAGATTCAAATCACATAAATTTCTATTTTATTTTTATTTTTTTATTTTATTTTTCTCCTTTATTCAAACAATACAGGCTGACTTCTACTTAGATCACAGTTATTATTTGGTTTACTAATTAAAAAAAAAGGTGTAATATTTTAAAGAATTATTTATCGAATGCGACCAATAAAACCTAAGCATCTAATTAGATGTTAGATAGCAAAGAACGTTAAAAGTTTAAAAATATATTTCACGTCATTATGCTGTTACGAATTCAAAAATAGAAAAGAAATCAGAGTTTCAGTTACAAAAATATGTGCCATATATCTAAAATGCTTATTTTTGAGGTTGTCAAAATTCGTCGGGCATATAACGTTATTTGATCTTTTAAAGTAGGAATTTCAGAAAAATGTCTTTGATACGCAATGCATTTCAAGTGAACCAGGACCGTTTCACAACCAGAAAACCGATCAGTGTCATCAGTTAATGGATGTTATCTTAAGCGGATAACGCCCATTAAACTGTGTTAAAATTACGTAACATATCTTCTGCATCCTCAAGAACGGGATACCTGTTTGTCTTGATATTGAACGTGCACAGTTGATATCCTGCTTATTATCTATTGACAGATTCATAACTGCCGTTGCAATTTCTTCAACTTGTTCTTGCATGATAACTTTATATCCTCTGCCTGGTTGCATACCAAGAAGTCCCGTTGTTTCAAATCTTTCAACCATTCTTCGTAAGATACTTCTGGTCATTGGTCCTCTACGTAACTTTTTTATTCGCCGGTATTCATGAAGAGCAGCACTGGCATTTTCATCCCAATGATAAAACAGCTTGACTTAATGGGTGAATTCTTGATGAATGGCATAAATTCCCGTAACCTTTTCATATATCTTTGATGTCATAAGCAAATTACATAATGAAGTTTTCGATAGTAGCGCCAGGATTTTCCCTATTGGCATTTTTTTAATAAATAGAAAATACATTCTTAAATGTGTATGATGGCGAAATTTTATTATATTTCGTCCAGTACATAACACTCTACCGGGCTTCAAACACCTCTTGTTATTTCTTGATCAGCCTGTATTTATCGTTAATGAAGTTTTTCAATCCACACTGTTATAAAACATTTTACCTTTTTCACAAACATTGCATTTATCGTGTTAGATTGCTGTCAGTGGGTTAACAGGTGTGAGAACAATCAATTTTCCACAACTTTTATTGACATCGCATTCCAATGTTTCTCTTTGGTTTTGTTTACCAAGTCAGTATGTATTCTCACATTCTCATGCATGTATTTAAATTCATATGTATTTATTTTATGTATTCCATTAACAATTTACTACTGAAGTCTATCACCCACTAACAAATTATTAAGTTCAAGTGACGTTATTTGAATTTTTAAATATTTTTTTATTGAATTTATTTTTAAAGTAAGCTAGGAAATCGTAAGGAAACTTTTTTATAAATATTTTACTACATTTTAAAAACCCTTAATTTATCTAAAAATAAATTTTTATGCAATACTTTTATGCCCATTTTTTGATTATTTTGCTTTAAAAAGAACGAAAAAGTTTAATTTTGCAATATTTTAATTTTTTTTATTAAACACAATTTATAATTAATTTCCTAAAATCCATGCTTTAAATTAATTTTAGTGTTAAATGCATGAAATTTTGTGACGTAGGTATTTTTAATCGTATTTTTCATGGTTATTAATATTTTGCTTCATTTTTAATGTTTTTTCTTCAATTTTTAGGATTGGGTAAAAAATTTTTATAACAATCGGAATGCTTATTCCATACATATAAGAAAAGAATAAACGCTAATTTTTTTAATAAGAAATTTTTTATACATAGTTAAAATGTAACAATTTGCGTAATTAGAATATAAATTTTATACTCTAAATTCACATTTTAAAAATTTTAGATTTTTTAAATTATTAGATTGTGAAAACCAAAATTATTAAATGCAAGTGATAAATATTTTTTAGGATTATTTTCTT
>JAPMOQ010041790.1:0-38230 GCA_026543055.1 Argiope trifasciata
CAATTTCAGGGGCCCAGCGGTCCATCAACAATTTCATTTCAAGAAAGTGGCAATTAAAATATTTCACTTAAATAAGGATTTATTGTTTTTATAATATCAAAATATTATAGCTTTTTCTGTCCCCCCCACGAACATACTTCAAGTAAACCAGATATAATCTGATTATATTGCGGAAATATTTGTTTCTCGTAATAATAAAAATACTCGTAACGAAATTGCGATATGATTTTTGGCATGATCCTCGTTCATGTGCTAACAATTAAAACTTATCAAATGTTTGCAAATTCTGATTTTTTTATTTGATGTTTGCAAAGTCAAATTAATGCTATGAACATAGGTAACAAAACTCTTTTTTCAATAAAAAATTTCAAATTAAGAAAGATATTATGAAATGAATTTAATTTAATTTTTGTAAAATACTTTTAAGCTCCTGACGGCTGAATTACGTCTGTGTGCGCAAAGGCAAGCAGTGAATGCAGGGATTGTTTTCATCACAATAGTTGGATATTTCATTTTTATTCTTAATATCCAAGAATTTGCGAACAGTAATTTTTTTTGCATATACTTTAAATCAACTGATTTCCCATATGTATGTTTTAAAATACATTTCAGTTTATTTTTCATGACTGCTAAAAACAAAATTACTTCCAATTACTCTGCAATTAATTGTAATACATCATATCCTGTTTTATAATGGATTTTAGATTTGCCTTTTTTTCTTTGTGTTATTTTTAATTAAGAATGTTAATCAATTAAAAATTTACCACTTGGTTCTTATAACCGATATCCATTTCAAACATTTATTTTCGTAGATTAATCAATGATAATTTTTTAGCTGTTGAACCAATAATACATTCCTAGATTATTCTCTAGGCTAGAAGCTTGTATTCCATTTCAACCAAAATAGAAAATAAATTCCCTTTCGAATCCGCATGATTAAACTGTTATAATCCAAATGTTTGTTTGTATTCAATGTGTATTTCCGAAGAGTTTTATTTAGACCATTCTATATTTACATCCATAATTTTATATATTAATATGTTGTTATAGATTAATATTCGTAACACTGCGAGTGAATGCGAAATTGTCTAATGATACAACTGAACGATTTGTTTAATTGTAACTAAACTGCGATTTGATTTTTGGCATGATTCTTTCATATAATAGCAAATTAAATCTACTTTTTCAAAATCTGAATTTTTAAATGAGATCTTTGAAGAAACACATCTGTCGTAACAGCATAATATAAAACGGGAGGGAAAAACTATAAAACTATGTCTTAAATATAATTTAAAATTGAGAAAAATAAATTGCTATAAAGTGGGATTAATTTTTTGGTAAAATAAGTTCAAAAATCTTAGGCGCATTATTTAAACTTTTCACATGTTTGGAAATCTTTAAGAACATATATAAATATTGATAAAATTAAAATTTAAAAATATCAATCATGTCCTGAGTTAATCTTTCAAAAAGAAAGTATCTGAAATCAGACAGAAGTTCATTTAATAATTAAAAAAAATATTATGTAAGTAAGCGCATACTTATACGTAAACGCAAGAATTAAAAAAACTTCAATGATTCAAAAATATGAAATTTGATATTTCATTTTGTGAATACGATTGTAAATCTGTATCAAATATCGATTTCAAAAAGTTGAAAAATATCTGCCCGAATTAGTTAGTCAATTTTCTGGAACGTCAATTTTCAGGTTAATAATTAATCTCTAGACACTTACCAAATGTTGAAACTTAAATTTGCGCCAAACATCTATGTACATTTCAAGTGATTCGAAAGACATATTGGAGTACATCAATACTGAGAAACTGGAGAGTTCTAAAATTGTATATTCTTTTGTTATGTCTTCCATAAAAGGACGAAATTGAAATACAGTACACTTGCAAAAATATAAAATTTAATAACTTCATCATTTATCTTTCCGATTTTCATCAACATAGTTGGATGTTTCCTTTATATACTTCTTAATATCCAAGAATATACTGATGGTATTTTCCTTGTATATTCTTTAATTCAACTGATATCGTATTTGTATCTTTTAAAATATATTTCAGTGCTTGTTTCCTGAATGCTTCAAACAAAATTTCTTGGAGTAACTATGCAACTCAATGTAGTAAATCCCATTTTGTTTTATCTTGGATTTTAACCTTACTAATTTTCTTTTTGTGTTATTTAAGAATTTTTATCTTTGAAAAAATTTAATAGTGGTTTTTAGCAGGAATAATCATTTCAACCATGTATTTGAATAGTATAATCACACTTAGTACTTGAGATGTTTGACCATCAACATACACAGTTTAAAACCCGTATCAAATTAAATAGTTCACATAATTGCGCCATTAATTCTTTGTAAACCTAATTATGAATAATTTTTCCCTATTTCCAAATAATAAGTGCACAAAATACTACGTCAGTATCCAAGACCATATGTTTAATTAAGTATTTAATTGGATCATGCTGTATTTATATCACAAAATTTATCTATTAATGCCAAAAAAAATTGAATGATTCTTAGCAGTGAAGAGAATTTAAACTTTATGGAGGTGTGACGTACTTTCACGTAACATACAACCGACATGATTGCAATAACGTAAAATTTTAACTTTAAATGCCATGAGTTTCTATGTTAATGTAACGCTTGTAAGCCTGCTTTAATCCTGTTTCCAAACTATGTAAAAGAATCATCGAGGTTCATTTCAGTAGTAGTCATAGAATATTTTATATAAAAAAGTGGTAGTTAACATTTCTCATTTGCAACTCCACTGAAAATACTTCCGTAAATGAAAAATAATCTAATTATATTTCTCAGAGATATGTTTAATTTTAACTAAGTTGAGATATGATTTTTATCATAATTCGAGTTTATATACTAACTAAATAAATCTACATAAGGTTTTTCCAAATCTGAATTTTTCATTTAGACGTTCGGAAAAGCAAATCTATTCTAAGAATGCTAACTAATACCGAAGGTAAAAAAAAACTCTCATAAAATATTTGAAACTGTTCAAAATAAGTTTTTATGAAATAAAAATAACTTTAAATAAATTTAATACTTAATAAATAAATTTTCATAAAATATTTCGTGTATATAATAATAAAGTTAATAAAAATTTTAAAAATATACAAATATTAAGGCTTTTCACATGTTTGAAAATAATTTGCAATATAAATGAAAATTAACAAATTGAAAACTTTAGAGTATATTACGAGTCAGTCTTTAAAAATTAAAGATATAAAAAATCTAATAGAGCTTCATCTGTTAATTAAAAATATTAAAGTCAGTAACCTGTCTCAATCAGAATTCAATATGATATAATCGGGCTTTGATAAGAATGGTATAATTTAATTATCAGGCATATAATTATATATGAATTATAATATATATATCGTAATATAAATTGTATAACCTTCCATGACTTGAATTTATGTTTAAAAACATAAAAAAAGCATTGTCTGGGGTATATCATTTTTTAAAGATTTACTGTATTCACTGTTATGTATGTGAAGTTGTTTTGTGCTTGAAATTAGAAAGAGGGAGACAGATGAATATTGATTCGACACTTTACACAATAAATTATTAAATACTAGCCGCCTTTGGCGACCAGCTGGTTCGCCATGAGTAATTCGTTCTAAAATTTTCAATTAAATCACATATTCATTAGCCTTGAAGTAATTCCGGGCATGTATTGTCCTGAAATAAATATTTTCTTTAAGATGATGGACGGAAATTTCTAAAAGTTCACCTTTTCCTAATAATATTCTTTAATTTTATAAATCAGTCACTTTGAACCATCGGTTATGCTTCCAAAATATTAAAAAAAAAATTCCATGATGTTGCCAAAATATTAAATATGTTTTTTTTTAAAGAAAGCGAGAAAGGGAAAAAAGTATTAAATTAATGATACAAATATTGCAAACGATTACATAAATATGCCATTAAGTTCGGATTTCAATGCATATCCTGTCTAAAATAAATCAGGTTTACCGTAAATAAAGAAGATTTATTGAGTTAATGATATAGATATTGCAAAAGATTGTAGAAACATTTGTTTTGCATTTATTTTTTAAAGAAAATATCACATTTTATATTTATTTTATTTCATCCAGTCACGTGATAAAAACATGGTTAAAATATTTCTTTAAAAATTCGTTAAAAATAGAAGCTTTCGTTATAAATTAAAAAAACTGATACCGTTAGAAAGCTAATTTTTTAATCTTTAAATTGATATAAAAATCATGCTTGTGCGATAATATTTTCGGAAGTTAAAGCGGAAAAACGTCAAAATTTTGCTTAAATTTTAATTAATTCAAATTCTAATTAAAAATTCGAAAAAAGGGCTCCGAGGTGCACATTCCGGACTTCCAAGGTATACATGTACCAAATTTGGTAACTGTAGGTCCAACGGTCTGGCCTGTAGAGCGCCAACACTCACACACACACACACACACACACACACACACAAACACACACACACACACATTGAGCTTTATTATAAGTATAGATTATTATAAGTATAGATAATTTAAAATTCTTGAAAAATAATACCATATGTTTCGCGCAGTGTAGACATATCTGGATCTAGCGCCATAAAATCAAATTCAAACTCTAGATAAATAATTATAGGAAAAGATAATTTTCCCAAATTACTTGTGTCTTGTTTTCACAAAAGAAGAAAATTTCCTCTTTGTTTCTCTGAAACTTTTAAAAAAATACTTTTTAAGGTCATATAGATCAATATTCAAATATTTATTTCATTATACAACTTATTGATTCTCTTCACCCTTACTATCTGATTTTCAATCACAACCATTTTTTATAGATACAAACTTTTATTTATGAAACACTCAAGTAATACATGTGAAACAAACAAAATTTTGATTGTTTTCGTCAATGACTTGGCATTTACTCTTCCTTGATTTCATTCAATCCTTAAGTATTTCGTGAACTTCTCTTGCACATTCTGACGGTTTCCAAGGTTTGAATGTTTTGGATTATTTATCAACTGCATAAATTCGTATTCATGCAGCGAAGTTCAGCAGCTTTATTGATTTGTCAGCAAGCGAACATTTTAACTTCTTCTTTTCTTTTCTTTTTAACGTTCTTTCTGTGGAGTATAATTTTCCATGTTTTAATCTTGTTTGGCAGCGATGTTGTTTTGTATACACATCATAGATTTCCTGATTGCTGCATTTCCTCATTTTTGTTGCATTTTTTCACTAATCAGAATTTACCACTATTTCCTGTCATTCATTAGTTTTATAACTGTTAAAATATCAACTTTTTATATAAATGTTATTTATTCTCGTTATGTTACAAATTCTTATATATTGCATGCATTGGATTCAAATTGTTGATGCATTTCAAATAATTAATGCTAAAATTCTCAAAAACAGCTTTTTCACATTTTTCAACCTCTTGCTCCAGTGAAACCACCAACTCAATAAATTTCGCTGTCGATATGCTAATCATTAAATATCTAAAACCCTAATATCTAAATTAAATAATATCTAAGAACTTCCCAACAAGTATCCTTCAAGGAAACTATTTATAGTTAGGAATAAACTAAGCTATTATTAAACTAAATAGATAATGGCATAGTTATTCAAATATTAATCACTCGGTATACAGTTTATCTACTACTATAGAAAGTCGATAGATGCAACAGTCTTTTAAATACAAATCCTTTTACAGCATATGTACTTCGAATTCCCTGAATCCCATTTTATTAAAATTAAGGAATTAAAATCAAAAGTTGGATGAAAAATATTGTTGGATCACATTCAAGACTATTTATTCTTTTTTATTTTCAATAACTGTTTTTCTTATTTAATTGTAGAACTATATTTCTGTGGGTTTTACAACCACAGTGATGTACGAACTAAGGTATTTGCAAAATGACTACCATAATTTATAAATTCTACCAAATTTTATTTCAAAAGGTTATAACTTTTAATATTTAACAGTGAAATAAAAAATGAAGCATTCAACCGTATGTTAATAAAGCCTTTATATAGGGTCTCGTTAATTTTAACACAACAAAAAGCGAGGCTACTTGTAGATATATAAAAATGTGTAATTCCCAGATGAACTTTGCAATAAGTACCTGCAAAATGGAATCCTGGAACTATGAAAGCATGAGTTTTTGAATACGTCACAATGGTTACCATGGCAATATGACATCACATTTACGACATACGGACATTTGGGATAATTTCAAACAAAAATAAAAAAAATGCCACATTTTATACAAATACTGCTTTTTATTTTCGGAAACTGAGACTAGTGTCTTTTGTTCTTGTAATCGTTGGAAATTATTCGTCCTAACGCTGAGAAATTAATGAATGTATCTTTTAATTTTGCAGCTTTAAACATAAAAAGTTGTTTGTTTTTCAGAAATTGATACAGGAAAGTTCAATTCATTAACACCGAATGGCTTATTTAGTATAAATTAATACCATTAAATATTTTTCTTTCTCGGCAAATATGCTTTTTAAAAAATATTTTTAAAAGAAAGATCATCATTTCTGTTTTTAATTAGTAGGTGTTTGCAAACTGAAATAGAATTGGTTTTGTTCCCCAGCTGTAGCATTTTTATTTTGCCAAAAGATTCTTAAAAAAAGACAATTAACTGCATTATTTGTTTAATTTATCATATTTTGAACGAAATGTGTACTTATCATACTTCGGATTCAAAAACTTAAAACTTTAAACGAGGAATTCTTGTATGTACATAAAATTATTTAATTAGAGCTTCGCCTAAACGGCTCTAAGGATTTGGATCATATTTTTACATTTAAACAAGGTTTTGCTTTTTAAGTTTATCTATATAGGTGTCTTTCCTGAAATCACGCAATTTTGCATACAAAAAAAAATCATTTTCTATAACTACCTATTAGAGTCTTTTGCTATAAGCTTTCATGCTGACAGTGTCATATAGCGCCTATTGTTAATTTATGCAGTATTTGCATTGTTACCTTTGGATAACAATTTAGAGCAATGTTTGTGGTGATTACGTTGCAGCATTTAAAGGAGTTATCACAATATATTGATTAATCGTGAATAAAATTAAAAGTGATTACTAGATATCTAAAGCGTGTCTCGATAAGATTTGAGGAGAAAGAAAATAGTATCATCTTTATTAATGTTTATCTTTAATGAAAGCGTTTTCATTTTTTTTTTTTTTTCAATTTTATCATTCATGGGAATATCTGTCTTACCGAGATCTATAACTTTATGAAGAGGAGTGCCTATAATTTTATGAATTTTCAAGAGTCGAAGGCGAAAACACATTTATGAGTTTAATGTATAGTAGAAAACCTTGTTTCCTTAAAAAAAAGCAACAAGCTGATATGTAATCTTATTTTTAGTAAAAAGATCAATAATTCAATTCAAAAAATTTATAAACATTCAGGTGTATTCTAGTTTTTAAATCAAAAGCTTTCCAATAAAAAAATATTTTCAAAAAGAATAATAAATTTCCAACTAGAATACAGACAATTTTAAACGAACATTCTGTTAATTCAGCATAAGAATAAATTTTATAACATATCTCGATGGCTATCAGAATCGAAAATAAATGTAACTATTCTAAATATTAATTAAACATCATTTTTTTTAAAAGTAAATGTAAAATACAACATTATCCTTGAATTGTGAACAATTCAGAAATACATATATAATAGCTCAATATATCTACTGAAATCTACAATTTGGAAAAAATAGTTACAAGTCGAGTCTTTCTGGAATTTTTACAAGTCGGCCAGATCTAATAAAGTTAGGAGCACTGGTATCCTTAAATTGAACTAAAGATAAATTTTCCTTTAGTATACTGACAATATTTTAACTGGGGACATCGAATTTTCATTGTTGTTCCTCTAGATGTTCATAGAGATAATTGTTATCTTTACTCGAATCGATTTCAAAAGGATAATCCTTTGAATTGGGCTAAATAAAGTAGAGTGTGACATCTTCACTTTTACCAATCCTACCTATTTATCATTCCCAGGTATAAACTGAGTTATTACTTCAAGAGGCAATCGATTTTATTGCGATTATCACTTCCAATTAAAACAACCTGACCTATTTTAATAGGATCAGACATTCTCCTTTTAGGTTTTTGAATAAGAATTCCAATGTATTTCGATCTGAATCTATTTCGTAAATCTTTATGTAGCTTTTGTTTATATCTAAATCTTCTATTTAAATCTCTTTGTTCGATATCATCAATATCTGGAGCACTACAATCATGCATGCTTTGCCAGAAAATCTATGGAGAGTGGCCTAAGGGAATCTTGTTCTGAAATATATGTTAATGGCCGTGAATTTGTAACTAATTTCAGAGTCCACCAACGTGGTAACCAACTCCTAATAAAGACTGAAATTTGTTTTTTATGAAAAATATCAGAAATAGAATACATTTAGATACTGTAATACGTAGCTGCATTTACATTATCTTTAATTTTGCTAAGAACTTCATTTCCTAATGTAGGAATGATTTGATCTTATAATGTATGAACTAAATTAATTACAATTTAGTTTGTGGAATTTTTTATTCTGTTTATATGATCCATAAGCACAGAGTCTTATTTACTTATCAATTCCATTATACTTAAAAATTTCTATTATTTCTTGGATTCTGCAAAGTGGATGATTATTACACTCTAAAAATATAATCACATCTGCAATTCTTTGAAATAATAGTTTAACTCATATAATTTTCTTACTTATATTAATTTCGATTTGCTTTATCAACACTCCAACATATATTTAGTCGTAATAGTAATTCTTTCTCAAGTGTGAATTGCGAGGAGTTGATCGCCTAATTTATCGTCGTTTTACATTTTGTTTGATCAACTTAATAAAGACAAACATACACAGATGCACACATAATAAATATTTCATTAGATATATATAAAAGTAGATATCTGATGGTTTACAAGCTCATTTGAAGCCAACCTCAGCCTGGACTTCTGGGCGCCGGGTTCGCCGCTCTGTTTTAACGTGTCTGAAGGGGATTTCCTTATTCATGAATGAACCGTCTTTTAATAGATAGCACTACGATCTTTGCCAAATAAAGGCGATAGTCTATGCTCATTCAGTCACATGGAAATAAGTTTGTAAACTTTTTGCATGTGTAACACTATTTTTTCAGAACACTATTTTAATTCTTAATCATGGGTACCCCTCGTCAGTCGCGGGATCTGGGTGCATAGCATCCTCTGCGATCCCCAGATGGCAGATTCTGAGATATTGGAGATTTCTGAAACTGTCTTTACCATCCACAAAAGAAAGAAATAAAAAAGATGCTTCCTAACAAAACAAAAATAAAATAAAAGTAAAAAAGGAAATCTGCTATCTCAAATTTCAAGTGAAAACATTTATTTCGAATAATTGCTTAGAACTAAAAAGCAATGTTTGAAACACAGAATGGGAACTTAGAAGTTTTCCGTTGAACGTTAAAGGCTGTTATTCAGAATCCAAATGGACACATTCTGTTTTTGAAGTTGAGTGCTGCGATTGAGACCCTGCATACATTTGCTGTTTCTTCATTCGCGTTGTAAAGCGTTAAGTTTATGTTTAATTCATAGAATTTCTAATTTTAAATTTTAATCATTCCGTTTTGTTGATTGAAGGATTTGTGTCTGAAGGCTTCATTAAAGGTTTTGTTCTGGGCTCTGTTTTCTCTTTAGTTCCCTTTCTTTTTTTCTTTGCAAGGTTTCATAGAAAGAAGACATAGAACACTCTATTTATGATTTATTCATTGCCTACGCGATATCGAGCTTCAAATATCGGCTAACCAAAACAACATCATGTTCTTTTTCCGTTTCTCAGCTCCTAACAATGTAATCGACGTAAATGTGGTTGGTATCGTTCTGGCGATTTCTATGAATGTTATGATTTCATATAGTGTGTGTGCTTCGTAATTTTAGATGTCCGTGAATGTAATTAGATGTAGTTAAAGTAAATTAAAAGCTTTTATAAGTTTTGTAGAATATTGAGCTTTATATATTACATTACATAGGTATTGTAGGAATATTGATCCGTAATAAAGTTTGGAAATCGTTACCCTACATTTTTCATGGTTGCTTCAGTAAAAAATGATGTCAGTAACTGTATAACACCATGTAGTATATCATGTGTTGTTTTACTATGTATTATCTTTTTTTTTTCTTTTGCCTCATTTTAATTAATTTCTTAAAAAGTTTACACGTGGTTTTTATTATCGATATCTGTTTCAACCACATAGTTAAATCGCATGATCAGGTCTGTTTCTTGAGAGGTTTAGCCAATACAACATCTGCAGATCATTCAAAGTTTAAACTATTTTTTATAGCGAAATTAATATTTGAACAGGATCCAAGACCTTCGATTTTTCCTATGAGTTTATTTCGGTTCATAATGCATTTATATCCATAAATTTATACATTAATATCAGTTAAATTGGTTGTATTTTAACAGTAAAATGCATTTAACATTTGCGTTGATGTGGTATGCATTCATTAATGATTTAAATCAATTGACTACTCAAAGTACAACAATTCAACAAAAACTTTCTTTGATTTATATGATAACACGATGCTCCTTAGAGTTTTCAAATCAATAGCAGCTATTGAAAACAAGCTATGAAAAAAAGGAGTAAAGTTTAGGAATTCGGAATTTATAATTATTAAAATATTTTACAGTAGAAAGTGGTCATTAAGATATTTGAAAAAAAAATAAGAACTCAATATATTTAGCTATATTAAAATGCTGCTAATCATTTTTTTATCTAAATCATGTTAACTGACTAACTAACTGTTAAAAACTAAACTAACTCTATGTCCTTGTGAGAAAACTAATGCATCTGAACTTTAAAGCTTTTCCACGATTGAAATGACACGGTCTTACAATCTGCATCTGATGGAGAAATGAGTACTTTCAGTGCTTCACATACGATGTGATGAATATATTTACGTGAGTCAGGAATGAAGAATCGTGTAAATACTTGCAATAAACTCCAATATTCGACAAAATTTCGAAATACATTTTATTCCATACCTAAACGTACAGTAAAAGGCAACGCACTCATAATGTCAGACTTTCTAATTCCATTGTTTATGTTTCATCTTCACAGTAAGGAGTTTTCACATTAGAGAATATCACAGTGCATCAAAAACAACATTGAGACGAGTATTTGAAGCCCTTATATTAAAGTATAAAATTAAAGAGAAACTGCAGATTTTTTAAAAAAAGTGTCTGCCCTCTAGCTTTGTATTCCGCAAAAGAAAGGAATTAAAATATATTATCTCAACCAAAATTTACCTATTCTCTTGATTTTCATAAACTTTTGTTACCTTTTAACCCAGGAATGCACTGATGTTATTTTCCTTATATAGTCGGTAATTTAACGGCTTTCCCGTGTAAATGTCTTAATATATACGTCAGTGTGTATTGTATGACAGCTTCAAACAAAATTGCTTACAAAGACTCTATAACCCGATAAAATGAATCATATTTTTTATTATGTAGATTAACGTTGCGTTATGTTTTTTGAGTCATTTAAGAATTTTAATGTTTCAAAAATTTGACACTTAATTTTTATTATCAATATTCATTTCAACCGCGTATTTTAATAGCTGTATAAACAGAATAATGCACAAGTACTTATTCTGTTTATACAAAATTAGTACTTGTGTTGTTGAACTATTACAACCTTCAGACATTAGTGAACGTTTGAAACCGGCATCCACACTAATTATTTGCATAGCTGCGACATTAATTCTGCATCAGTTAAATTATGAATAATTTTTCCTTCCGAATCGGCAAGCGCACAACATTTTGTCAGGATCATTTGTCTCGGTTGGGATTTAATTTTCATCAAACTGTATTTACATAACTGACTTAAATATTAATACCAATTAAAATTGAATGCTTATAAACATTTAACTTGAAGCGAACTACTATAACAAAGTTATTTTCAGTAGAACAAAATTTAACAAGGCAGCCACATTTCTTGACATGCCTGCAGATTAATGATAAGAATCATTTCAAGTAAATCGAACTCAACTTAAATTTTAGCTCCTCAGTTATAAAACTTGTGAGCTTTAATATGCAAATATTGTATCCATATTATGGTAATCATTGGCCATTCGGAAATTATTTGAAAAAAATATTTTATATAAAAAAGTGGTACTTAAAATTTTATTTTTTTTCATTCCCCGGAAAATACTGAAAGTAAACAAGTAGTCAATAATTTAATAATATTGTTGAGAATTTCTTTAATTATGATCCGATTGCAATGCGTTTTTTGACATGATTCTAGTTTATATACTAAAAAATTAAATTTATCTCATTTTTTTCAAAATTTGAATTTTTCGATTAGATGTCTGCAAAAACTATGCTAACAGCATGAACAAATATCGGAGAAAAAAATCTGACTCTTTAAAGAGAATTGAAACTGAAAAAGATATAATTTTCATGAAGTGATATTAATTTCTTTTTGTAAAGTACTTCTAAGTGGAGCTGAGATTTTAGAAACATGCCATTATTATGCTTTTCATTAGTTTGAAAATTATTTCGAATACGAATAATTATAAGCAAATTTAAAACTTTAAAGTAACGATTAAATTACAAATCAATCTTTCAAAGTCATCAAAAATCCGATAGAGGTTCATATGACAATTTAAAAAATGTTATTCTCAATAACATTTATAAATCTGAATGCACTTTGATCTAATCTTGATTTGTTAAGAAAAGTATAATTTAATTAACAGACATATATTTAAGATGCATTTATATTATATATCTTCATTCAACATCTGTCATTAAATGACTGAAATTGATAAAAACAAATGTGCAAAACTGATGCCTGAGAATTATAATTTCTTTAAAAATTACAATATCTATTCTCGTATAAGTAATGTTCTATTGCGTGAACAATAAATAAAAAAATATATATATAAATAAATCGTAAGTAGAGAATTAGAAGGAATAAGTTGGAAAATTTTCTATAAATAAATAAATAAGTTTTAAAATTTTAGAAAAAATGTCATAGGAAAAAAATATTTTTCAAAAATTAATTTATTAGTTGTTCTGCTTGTTTCCAAAACTAGTTCCAAATGTGATACATTATGAAACTCGAAAATTTGAGTTAGAAGGCGGTTGAAGTTTTTAAAAAATATTTGATGAAAATAATTAAAAAAAAATATTTTTACAAAATTATATAAATAAGTATTCAATTAAATTCATAATGAAATTGAAAATATTAAAAAAAATGGCAGAATAGGTGATATTTCTATAAAATTGAAATAGCATGTTGTGAAAGATACATCTGCAGGCAGGTGGCGCTGCCATTTGAGTCCTCCCGAAAACGCTGCCTTTAAACAATAAATATTTTAACTATATTATTGAAAGAATTGTATAATTGTAATTAAATTTCTTTATGATCTTTGGCATGATTCTATTTTATATTCTAACTAATATAATTTTATAAAAATCTCAATTTTTCAATTTGATATTTGCAGTAAAATAATTAGGCTAGGAGTATAAAATAATGTAGAAAAAAATTTCTTATGATCTTATATGAGATCTAAAATTCAGAAACGTGTTGTAATAAAATAATATTAATCTTTTTCTTAAAACACTTGCAAGCTTAACAAACATTTTGGACACATGGAATTATTTAGGCTCCTCTTATGTTTCAAAATCAGTTAAGATATAAATAAATATTAATAATTTTAAAACTTTAAAATGTGAATTGTTTACTAAGTCATCTTTCAAAATCAAAATTATTTAAAATCTGGTAGACCTTTGCTTCTTAGTTAAAAATATTGTTGTCAATAACGTTTCTAAATTAGAATTTAATACGATTTAACACTTTCCCTATTTTACCCGTACCCCGAACATGCTTTTTGGCCAAAGGCCGCAGAGACCCAGTGGTAAAGTCTCGGCTTTGGAACTGGAGGGTTGAAGGTTCGACGCCCGATTCCACCGAAGAACCGCCGTGTAAATCAGTCAGATGCACGTTAAATCCGTCGGGGCCAAACGTCCTTTAACTGGTGTGGTGTGGAAGTTTAGAGAGGGGGTGCTAGCTCAAGTTCATCCTCGTCATCCGACCCCAATTTGAAATTACTAGATAATCCCAAAATAGCCCTAGCGTTGCTTCAAAATGAGACATTAATATAAATAAACTAAACTATCGGATGGGCAATCTTTTTTCTATTTCGATTTCACTGTTTCACTCGTACCCTTTCTATTTTTAGCAACAAATCATTCTATAAATGACAATAGTTGCACAGTAAATGATAGTTAGAGTCTATTTAGCAGTCGACCACAACAAATCCTGTCGATACTGCGTCGTTCGGTGGTGGCAGGTTGGTCGGCTGTATGCAAGAAGGTTAGAGACTATTTAGTTTTCTATTCTGATGAGTTCAAAAGTGCGGCTTTTTTTCGCATATTTTGTATCAAAAGACGAAATCAATTTAAATATGTGAAATTTTTTAGACCAAACTCTGTAAAAAAATGTTGAAAATGTTAAATGTTACTCTGTTAAAGTGTTAATCAGCTTTAAAAAGACAAGAATAATTTAATTACCATTCATACAATTATTATAAATTATACATATCGTAATACATTCCATGCCTTAAGGGGCTCGAATTTTTAAATGAAAAAAAAAAAGAAAGAAAAGAAAAAAAATTAAAAAAGAAAAAAAAAAGAATTATTATCTCTTGAAGATTTTTCTGACTTTTGTTTCGGAACTTTACACTAATTTGGTAACTAAATTTTAAAAATTCTAGAAATTTAATCATAGGAAAAGATAATTTTCCAAAATTAATTTATAATTTATTAGTTGTTTTGCTGTTCTACAAAGCTAAATCAGCCGGTGCTGTATTGTAGAAACTCAAAAATCGAGCGAAGAAAACGTCTGTTTCATTCTTAATAATTGTTGCTGAGAAAATTAAAAAAAACGTACATATATATTTAAAAAAACTTTCATCTGTTAATGAATATTTGTTCTGTTATGTTAATTAATATCTTCATCTGTTGTTTTAATAGATCTTTACCTGTTAATTAAAAATCTTACTGTTAACAACATTTCTAAACTAGAATTAAATATTCAATCAGACTATGTCAAGAAAAGTGTAGTTTAATTAGTAGACATAGTTATATTTGAATTTTATTATATTTAATATATCACGTGCTTGCTCTCAAGAGACTTGAATTTGTACATAAATAATTAAAAGTATTTATACCTGAGAATTATTATTTCTATAAGATTTGTTGAATTTATTCTCTTGCGAGTAATACTGTAACCGTAACTGTTTTCCTTGGCCCTCTATCGGTCGTTGCTATGAACAATCAGTCCATGTCTTAGAAGCGAGCGTAAAGCATGATGTAGTTAGTCCCCGAGTATTATTTTAATGCATATATGTTAAATATTATTGTCCTAAATAGTTTTGTCCCCGTGTAAATCATGTCCTTTAATGTCAATAAATGTATTATTTACTAAATTGACATGATTTATTGATTTTAATAGTCTTCCCTGACAGAATTAAAATTTTGGCGCTCTTTCGGTCACAATACTGCATTGTGAGACTAACATAACCTAAAGTTGGAAAGACAGATACAGAGGACTTGTGGTTTGAAAATTTACATTAATTTAAAAAAATTCGCGAAAAAAAATCTCTAGAACAGATAGTTTTCCAAAATTATTTTATTACTGGTTTTTCTGTTCTATGAATCTAAATACAAAAACGATAGTCTAAATACAAAAAATAGTGAAACAAGAAAAACGAACGAAAAAAGCACCTGCGTGGTTATAAACATTCTTTGCAGAAAAGAATTAATTTTTTTTTCAGGTTTGTGTTGATCAATATCCAAATAATTGATAGTAAGTTTGACTGATTCTATTTCTTCTTTCAATCTGAGTCTCTACCACAACATTTTACAGTCACAAAATTTCAATGCTCAGATTTTTTCTAGTAATGCATATGAAATAAACAACCAAACTACTTTTAGATTATTTTCCTAGGTGACTCTGTTGTTACGTTTAGCTGATTTTATTCAATCCTTTTCTATTTTGAGTACTTTTTCTTTCGTACTCTGCTTTGTTACGGTTTCAAGGATTTGAATGCTTCTGCATCATTTATCAACTGGAAACTGCTTCATGTAGTGAGTTCAGCTTCATTGATTTGTTAGAGAGCAAAAATTGTAGCTATTTTTTGTTTCTTAATTTTTCTTGTTCATTTTCTTTCAGGGCAGTTTTTTTCAGGTTTTAGAATTGTTGGATAGCGCTATTATCCTTATTCACTTTATTGATTATAGTGCTGTTTTTTTTTTCTAATCAGAGTTCAAGATGGATTGCTCAATATTTGCTTTAATTTATTAATTTCCTCAGTAATTGAAATTTTAATTTACTCTGATATAACTATTTTCTATTCATGTTTAAGTTTCCAATTGATATAAATGTTACGATAGATTTAAATTATTGATATTTTTTTAAATTATACGGTTTCCCAAAATAATGAAAATTTAAATTACTCTTATACATCTTATAATCGTTTCCTCTCATCAATTATCTAAACTCCTCAAAATCTCCCACGGTTACTTGCCGGATTATTAATAATTTAATAAAAAAGAGTCACTATACCTCCATTCAAGGAACCTTCAATAGACTCCATTTACAGCTTATTTAAATAAAATAATACATTATTGAAATATGAAGCACCTCAAATATATTATCTCTTGTAACACTTTTGAATAGTACTTTTGCGAGGAATTCATTGCAGAGATTATTAGAATATGATGAGAATATTTGAATATTCATGTTTAAAATTATTTATGATTGCTAGATATCTAATGCATGTTTTATTTGGATTTGAAAAGAATATTATATTTTCTTTATTTATATATATCTTTATTGAAAGCGTTTTTCATTGAACATAAAATTATTTTTTTAAAAAATTAATCACTCATGGCACTTTCCGACTTGCCAGAGATCAATAATTTTATGTACAGATGTTGAAGGCAATGACCATTTATAAGTGAGCATTCGAGAAAATTTCGTGAAATCATTCTTGTCGGTTTCATGAGAATTTTGGGTACTTTTCCATTATACCGGCGCAGGCAAATAATCATACAACAACGCCTAACGGAATATCACAGGCGGTAACCTTATGCCGCTACATTTTTAAAGAAAACCATTTTGTCACCTAAGCCAAAATGACGACTGTTTGCTGTCGCTATAAAAATCTGCTTGGCGAGATTTGCACCGGTATAATGGAAAAGTACCAAATTTTTTTCCAAATCGCTTTTAAACACACAGCGAAGACAAACACAGTTACTAAAATTACAAACACTGTAATTCCACTGTTTGTTTTGCACCTGAAATATCCCACCTGAAAGTCTATGACACCTGAACTCACATGCTAATGTGATAGGTACCTCTATTTTTCAAAAATGAACGAAACTCATTTTATTCTAGATAGTTTTTAAATGTACAAAGAAGATCAAAAGAATTTCTTACAACTCAAGCATTCAAATTTTACATTTTCTATTGCCCCTGATTTTATTCGTTACCCTAGTAAGGCATACCGCAATGATACAATAAAGAATTGATGGAGAATTGTGTATTTCAAGCGCATCAGCGTTGGGCATTTTCGAGGATAACTTTACTCAGAAATTGGAGACATTTGAAAAAATGTTCTGACTCGATTTCAACATTCCACAAAAGAACGAATTTAAGACTCAGCATCGCAATAAAATGTAAAAATATATAAGTTCATCATCTATATTTTCGATTTCCTTAAATATAGTTTAATATTACCTTTATGACCTTCTTAATATTCAAGAAGTAAAACACACCATTATCACAATGAATTCTGATGAATTCTTTTTTGTGATAGTGAAGGAGAAATGTGTTTGTCTCATATTGTGTCAACTCAAGAAACTCAAGTGTGGCACAACCAAAAAAAAAAAAAGAAAACTCAGAAAGACATTTTAAAACCATGCACTTAACATATGCTACAGACTTTCCAATCAGCAGTGAACTTCGAAAAGTTAAAGTGCATGAATTAAAGTCGAATTTACATTTACAACAATCGTTAGTTCCGAGACCAGATACCAATGCTAAAGCAGTAACATTGGCGTCGTTTAAAATTACAGAAGTCTTGATAAAACGAATAAACATTCGAGGATGGAGAATTGATAAAACAAGCTTTTCGTAAAGCTGGAGAAGTGCTTTTCCACGATTTTAAAAACAAATCTGAAATAATATCGTCAATAAATAATATTTCTTTGTCACGTAATACTGTGATGTGACGGACTGAAGCTATGAAAAATAATTTGGAGTATTTATTAAATGACGATTTAAAAGCTTGTAAGTTTCTATCACTTCAATTTGATGAATCCACGGATATTAGCGACATTGCACAGTTATGCATTTTTTTGAGAATGGTTTTCGAAGATATGACATGAGTTCAAAAGATGTAGTTATTAACTATAATTCCATTGAAAGGACAAACGAGAGGCCAAGATATCTACAATTCATTAAAAAACTTTATTGATAAGACTGGATTTCCAGTATACAAATTGGTCCTATTACAACAGATGGAACTGTAGCAATGGTCGGGAATCGAATTGGTTTTATTGCCTTTTGCAATAGTGATGTGGAAATTCCCAGTTTTACCAGCTATCATGGCATTATCCATCAACAGGTAAAAAATACTGATGTCTAATGATATAATGCAAATTGCTTTTAAAATCGTCAATTCAATTCGTTCAAGAAGTCTTCAAAGGCTACAATTTCGGACGCTTTTGGAAGAAACTGAATCAGAGTACGGAGATCTCTAATTGGACACAAACGTGAGGGGGCTAAGCCGTGGTGCTTTTTAAAAAATATTTCTTATTCTGTTACCAGAGATAAAATTTTTTCTACAAATGAACGGAGAGCACATTACTGAATTGGAAGATCAGAAATGGCTCATAAAACTAGCTGTTCTCTGCGATATCACTGCAAAACTTAACGACTTAAATCTAAATCTACAAGGAAAGAATAAATGTTTAACAGACATGATGAGCGCGATTAAAACTTTCAAAGAAATGATAAAAAGGTATGCGTCTCAATTAAGAAAACATGAATTGAGAAACTTCGAAAACATGGAGGAAGAGTGCATCCATAATCCAAACCGAGACTTCGATAATTTCACTGAAAACTTAGATGTTAGACTCAATTTTATGATATTTCCATTTAATGAAAATGTCACCATTGATGGAGTATCTGAAAAAAAAAGACATTTAATAGATATCACATCAGTCACGGTCGAGGAAAAAATTACTAACTTAAGATGCGAAATATTTCTTTAATCCAGAGCATCTAGCGATACTGATTTTTGGAAACAAATTTCTGAGGAAACGTTTCCAAATATTTACAAATTGATTTTGTATTTGAAATCACATTTTGGATCGACTTTATTTTGTGAATCTGCTTTTTCAACCATGAGCGCCATAAAAACCATCGGTTGCGTTTAACAGATGAACATTTAGTTTCGGGTTTGCGCATTGCAATAAGCTCATACCAGCCACAATATGATAAACTTGTCGTAGATATACAGTGCCACATTTCAACTAAACGAAGTGAATTGAATGGTCATTTTTTGATCAATGAATACTTTGATTATTTTCATAAGTATATTTTTATTTTGTAAATATTAATATTAAGTTTTTTCTGAAAAAATAGATAATTTACCATTTTTTCTTCTTACCGAAAATAAATATATAAACATGTACATTACGTTAATTTAGCTCTGCCATTGGTAAATCGCCTTAGATTTTTTTTAAATTTGGAGAGGGCCACGGATCCCAAAAGTTTGTCCACACTTGCTCTACAGTATTATTAGTTTATTGCCTACTTGTTGACTTGCAGAATCTTCAGGGGATTGAAAAAAAAATGAAGCATTTAAACTACCACTTTCTTATATATCGTATTCTTTTGAAATTATCCCCGTATACCATAATATTAAGAGAACTGGTGACATTGCGTAATAGCTTATTTGAAGCTCCCAAGTTGAAAAACTGAAGACCATTCTGTTAAAATAAATTTGGAATATCTTTTTAAATGACTGTTATGATTATTTCTGCAATCGTGAGAGATGTATGGCATGTCAAGGTATGTCACTACCTTGTTAAATTATGCCTCACTGAAGACAACTTTGTTATAGTTCTCTTGAAATTAAATTATGTTAATTGTTGAAAAGCATCCAATTTTAATTGGTATAAATATTTAAGTCATTTATTTAAATACAGCATGATGCAAATTAAATCCCAACCGAGACAAATGATCTTAACAAAATGTTGTGCGCTTTCTTCTCCGGTGTTTGTTCATGCTGTTAGCATAGGTTTTACAGACATCTAATCAAAAGATTGAAATTTTGATAAAATGAGATAAATTTAATTTTTTAGTATATAAACTAGAATCATGTCAAAAACCACATTGCAATCGGATCAAAATTAAAGAAACTCTCAGCAATAGTATTAGAATATTGACTACTTGTTTACTTACAGTATTTTCTGGGGAATGAAAAAAAATGAAATTTTAGCTGCCACTTTTTTATATAAAGTATTTTTTGAAAATTATTTCAGAATGGCAAATTATTATACTGTGGATAACTTTACTTTATTGCTCATTGAAGATCTCAAGTTATAAAAATGACGAGCGTTTTCGTTAAACTAAATTCGGAATATCTGATATGATTTTTATTATGTTTTCTTCAGTTATGTCAGGCATGTCAAAATATCTTGCTACCTTGTTAAATTTTGCCATACTGAAAATAACTTTGTTATAGTTCTCATCAAGTTAAAATATGTTAACTGTTGATAAGATTCAATTTTAATTGGTATCAATATTTGTCATTTATGTAAATACAGCTTGATGCAAATTAAATCCCAACCGAGACAAATGATCCTGATAAAATGTTGTGCGCTTGCCGATTCGGAAGGAAAAATTATTCATAATTTAAGTAATGCAAAATTAATGGCGCAGCTATGCAAATAATTAGTGTAGATGAGGGTTTCAAACGTTCTATAATGTCGGAATAATGTAATAGTTCAACACAAGTACTAATCATGTTTATTCTATTAAAATACGTGGTTGAAATGGATATTAATACTAAAAATTAAGTTTAAATGTTTTGAAAGTTTAATATTATTAAATGACTCAAAGAAATAACGTAAAGTTAATCTACAGTATGACAAAATATGATTTATTTTATATTTTTTGTAAGTAATTTTGTTTGAAGCAGTCGTACAAAATACACTGACGTATATATTAAGACAATTAAACGCGTAAGCCGTTAAATTAAAAAATATATATATATGGAAAAAAATGTGAATGAATTCTTGGATCAAAAGTTAACAAATGTTTATGAAAATGAAAAGGATATCTAAAATTATTTATTTTCATTCTTGGTTGAGATAATATATTTTAATTTCTTTCTTCTCTGTTGCTTTCATGCAGTCTATGTGCTGGTTTATCATATTCTTTTAATTTATCATATTCTTTAACTTATCCAACAGTATATAGTACATTTATTTTTATTCTTATTTTGTTATTACAATATTTCTATTGCTGATTTTTTACATCTACAAAAAGATGGGAAAATCTACAAAGGCATTTAAACATTTCTCTAAAACCATTATGCAACAATCGTTGGAAAGCCAAATTGATACTGTTAAAGCTACGTATATACAATATTAAACTTGTAATGCCCTAGCAGAATTTATTGATGCAAATAACAATATTACAGTTGTTCTGAGGTTAAAACTCTATTGAATTCGATAAAGAAACGACATTTATTTTATGTTCAATAGAAAATTTTATAACATTGCCCAAAACGAGCTATTAATATACTGTTTCAAATAAAAATAATCGACTGGGCTTTTAATTTAGTCAATAAAATTAAAGCTGAAATCCAAAATTTAAAAACGAAATTTATTCATATTTTGATGAAGTAAAACCGACAGCAAGTAATGTGTGTCTTTCAGAATATTTTCTTGAAAAAAGTATTCGAAAAAGAAAAAAAAATCATATTTCGAAACAGCAGAAGATAAAATTGCGGGAAGTTTGGTTGAGAAATTTAGAAGTTATTTTTTAAATTCTTCAACGGATACTGGTTTTGAACAGATAGAAATCCTATTTTAAAGTATTTTAAATTAGTCACTGACACCAAAACTTTAGAAAAAATGAATTAGAAAATTTCTTAAAAAAACTTTTTTACACTTTATAATAAAAATGTTAAAGCCTAATTCAAATAATTAATTTGCAGCTGGATTTGGTTTTGAATGAGATGGATGTAAATAACACTCAACACATATTGCAATATATACTAATTAGTAACTATAATGATTTATTTCTAAATGTATTAACTGTGTTAAATTTTACATTTGTCAGTTTCTATAATAAATACCTAAACCTCTTTCAACAAATTAAAATTAGTAAAGGATGTTTAAACGGTCCAGCACATAAGTGTAAATCTTAAACGCTTTTGTTATATTAGGTATCAAAAAATAAATTGGAAATTGGTTAATTTTCATGGAGTAATTAATAACAAAAACAAAATCAAGCATTAAATAAGTATACATATGTTCCTTTTTTGTTTTCGATTTTACTTTGCTAAAAATTTAGGGCTCCAAAAGGTTTCTTGTAATCGAGCCCCTTCATAGAGAAGGCCGGCTCTGGCTCTACTGTCTTTGTATATTTATGGTTCACCAAAGAAACCTGTTTTTAATAGCTCTGTAACTCTATGTACTAAATCTTGTCTTATTTTATCTTTTTTAATTTTTGTGACATTTTTATTGCAGAATTTCAATCTCAAAAATGATCTAACACATTGTTTTTATCATCGATATCAATTTCAAACAATCATTTACATAGCATAATAAGCCATTTTTCTTAATCTGTTCTTTTAATAAGTCAGCTGTTCTTTTACATCAATCAAAGTTTGAAACCCATTTCCAGCCAAATTATTTTTTAGCTGCGGAAGCAGCCCTTTATAAGCAAAATTACAAACATTTTTTTTTTCCTTTCGAATCCGCAAGCGCACAGTATTCAGGAAGGACATCAGCCTTGCCTATTTTTTTAGTGTGTCTCATATTGTACTTATTTATTTAATTCCTGTTGTATGCAAGAACCATTTAAAATAGGCTGCTTGCTAATAATGAATAAATATAACATTGATGATATCGCGTCATGTATTTATTAAGATACAGCTCAAATGACTCTTGCAAACAAAAACCCACATTAAGAACCTCCCTTCTGATTTTATAACCTTGCTCGAAAGCCCCAAAACATAAAATGAGCATTTACGAAAAACGATGAATTTTGAGACTCAAAGGAGAAAAATACTTGAAGGAGTAGTATTTATATCAATACTTTATATAAGAAAGTGGTAATTAATATAATTCTATACCCCTGAAAATACAGCAAGTAAACGCGAAATAATCAAATGATATTGATGAATGACTTGTTTTATTGTAACGAAGTTGATGTATTGTTTTTGGATTATTTTTCATATACTAATAAATTAAATCGATCTAACTTTTTCAAATATGAAATTTTTAATCAAAGGTCTTCAAAAGCACATCTGTAGTAAGTACATAAGTTAATACCGGAGGAAAAAAAAACGGTATCTAAAACTGATTAGAAATTGAGAAAAAAATTTCTATTAGGTTAGGTAAATGTGTGTTTTTTTCGTAAAATACTTGTAAGTGCAACATTTTTAGAAATATACAATTATTTAGACTTTGCACCTGTTTGAAAAATCATGACGCATTTATAAAAATACTGACAAATTTAGAACTATAAAATATCAATTTTATAATGAATTAATCTTGTAAGATAAAAGTATCTGAGATCAGATATCTGTTTGTAATAATTAAAGATGTTTAATAATTAAAAGAAATATAATGCATGTAAACGAAATAAATAAAAAAGATCAATGGTTCAAATATATGAAATTTAATTTTCTGAATTTCAGTTTCACAAAGTCGGAAAAAAGACTACCAAATTAGCAACTGAATTTTTCGGAACGAGTGTATTAAACGCAGGATAAGTAATCTCTAAATTAATTAATTTCTAAAATTAAATCCAAATTAACATTTAAAAGCAAGTCAATTTCGAAACCTAAATTTTCACCCAACATCGATGTGTATTTCAAGTTCCTCGAAGGACATATTGGAATATTACATTATTCGGAAATTGGGTGAAAAATGTCAGTACTCTAAGCTCTGCTTTAAATAACCAGACTGCATTAAAGTATATTAACTTAACGACGATTAAAAATAAATTACCAATTATATATATCTTTCTGATTTTTATCACCATAGTGGTATGTTTACTTTTTACATTTCTTAATATCCAAGAATTGACTTTTAGTAATTTCTTGTATATTGTTTAATTCAATTGATATCGTATTTGTATCTTTTAAAATATACAGTGGGTAAAAAAAGTTTCCGTACGGTCACTAAATTTAAGAATAAATGAGCATAATTTGTAAAGTATTGCATTTTTTCTTTAAATACTGTCTATATGTGTTTAGTATAAGTCTATACAAAGCGATTTTTGTAAATTTTCATTTTTAAAAAACGAAAAAAGCATATTATTTGCAATATCTAAGGTAAATTGAAAATTGCAGTGCAAAAAAAGTTTCCGTACGCTTTATGCAAATTCTTTCTGAAGTGTTTAAAACAGGCCCGCAGTAAATCTTTGACGTCAGAAAGTTAATTACTGATAAGAAAACAACATTTTGACAGTTGTTGTGTTTAAATTTGTTCTTGATTGTCTCAAAATGGAAGTTCCCAAAGCTATTCGGGAATTAGTGATTAAATTGCGAAATGATGGATTATCCATGAAAAGGATTAGTGAAAGAATTAAAAAATCGAAGCCTACTGTGCAATATATCATTGAAAGATATCGCAAACTTCATTCACTTGAGGATAGCGATCGATCTGGGAGGCCGTCAAAATTAAATCGCGTGCATAAAAGAAACATCTTACGCCAAGTTCAAGAAAATCCACGAATTAGTGCACCGAAGTTGACAGCTGATTTAATATTTGGTTACAACATTAAAGTCTCACCTCAAACCGTGAGAAATGTCATTAAAAAAGTGGTTATCATGGACGTACGGCCCGGAAGAAACCCTATATAAGTTTGTACAACAGGAAAAAGCGCCTCGAGTTTCCAAAGAAGCATGTAAGCAAGCCATCATCTTTTTGGGAATCCATTCGTTTTAGCAATGAATCAAAATTTAACATACATGGGTCAGATGGCCGAGTTATGGTGTGGAGAAAACCAAACGAACAAATGCTAACTATGAATTTATGCGGAACTGTAAAACACGGTAGTGGCGGTGTTATGGTGTGGGGGTGTATGAGTGCTTGTGGAGTTGGAAATTTGCAGTTCATCGATTGAAAAATGGATCGATATGGATATCTGGATATTCTTAAACAAAATGTGTTATCCAGTGCAGAGAAACTATCTCTTGGAACTGGATTTACTTTTCAGCAGGGCAACAAATCTAAACACACCTCTAAGATTTGCCAAGAGTGGTGCCTTTACCATGTTTGACAACAACTTCATGGCCCTCCCCAGTCACCGGATTTAAACCCCATTGAACATTTGTGGCAAGAAATTGGCCGACAACTTAAAAAATATGACATAAAAGACAAAGTTGAGCTCAAAAGTGCCATTAGTAGTATTTGGTGTAATATTTCTCCAGAAACAACAAAAAAACTTGTAGGGGTAATGCCTCAACGTCTAAAAGAAGTGATACAGGCCAAAGGAGGGCCCACTGATCATTAAATGTATATTTGTTAAATGTATTTTGCATTTTTGTAAACTTTTTTCGTTCCATGTTTACGGCATTTTTTGAGTTTTTAAGATTTATTATTTAATTTTGTCAGTATTATCATTCTTTTAATGTGAATAAATATTGAATAATATTAATTTTAACTCATTTTTAAGTTTTCATTTTTATCATTATGAATTTTGTGTGACAAATTAAGCTTTGATTTGCATTCGTATCTGCGTACGGAGACTTGTTTACCCACTGTATTTCAGAGCATTTTTCATGTTTGTTTCAAATAAAATTGCTTACCATAACTTCATAACTTCATGTAATTAATCCTATTTTGTTTTATAATGGATTTTAAGGTTAAGATTTTTCTAAATAGGATTTGTCATGATTTCAGTCAATTGATAAGTCTTTCAACAATCAATTTATTGTATTGCAACTATTCTCTATCCTTATATGTAAAGTAATCAACCATAAAAGCATTAAATAATTGAAAACAATCGGAATTATTAAAAGTTATTTCTGAAAATAGAAACTAATTAATTTTTGAATAATTAAAATTTAATTCATTATTACATTACAAAAAGTAAACAAAAATAAAAGCTAAATGAAATAAAACAACTTTATGAAACAAATCTAAATTAAAATAGTTCATAAAACGAAACTAGTTATAGAAACGAAACTAAAAATTGGAATAGGAACTAAAAATTATGTCGGTTTTAAAGATTAATCGAAATAAATCCGCAATATAAGCCATGGAAAAAGGAACATAGCATAATCAAAATTACAACAAATGGAAAATATATTAGCAATATAAGTCAATTAAAAAGGAATGTTGCCAAAGAAACATCCCTAGATCATTCAAGGTTTGAAGTCCTAAATTATTTACAGAATTGCGTTATTACCGCTTTTTTAGTTAGAATAATTAGTAAAGTATGAATACTCAAACTTACAATATGTCATTAAAATTCAAAACCATTCATACTGACCATGAGTTTAATTGGAATTGTACTGTGTTTACTTCATTAATTTTATATATTAATACAGGTTAAAATTGTATGTTTCTTGATGGAGCACATAATTTACCTTTTGCATTGGCATGGCATGCGTTTATTTAATTTATTAATCAAACGATTGTTGCAACTACAACAAAACCACATTAATAACTTTAGATTTTTATACAGCCCGCGACATCGACAAGAAAGAGCTTGAGTGCCTTCCCCGCGATTTCGGCTTTCTGAGTTCGAGTACTGATTCGGGCAAGATTGTTCTTTCCACAGTGTTCTATCTATGAGGTGTGTGAAAGGATCCCCGTGTAAAATAGGATTGTGCAATCGAGGGTCACCTTCAATATGAGCTAGAAGGCGAACTTCTGCTTTCGGGTGATCAGGAGTCATTATCCTCAGATACTACTGCAAGCTCAGAAGCTATTTTGTTGTAATGCGACAAGAACTTATCATTTTTTTATTCTTGCGCACACTCTTGAAGATTTTAAAACCAGGAGCTTCAAATGATTGAAAAAAAAGAGCAAGAATTCTTAGCTGAATATTAAAATTCGGAAGTAGCATTTACAGCTATATTTTATATAAGTGGTAATTATACTATTTCATTTAAATAAGGATTAAAGTGTTTATTAACTATACTGAAACAACATTAATTTTTCCCATGAGTCACCTATAAAATATTGCAAATATACGGGAAATAATCTAATTAAATCGAGGAATGTTTTAAAAATTATAATTAAATTGCGATAAGAATGTTTTCATTATTCTAGATCATATACGAAATAAATAGCATCTGAACCTTTAGGCTTTGACCACACAAGAAATGCTACTGTCACAAAATCGGAAACTAATGTAGAGATGAGTTCTGAGAGTGCAAAAAGGATATATTGAGTGTAAAAATGAAAGCACTTGCCGGTTTCTGCGATCCATTTCATTATTCCACACAACCCTTAAATTTATTCCATATTATTCCTCAACTTACAGAGTTAGGGAAACGCAATTACTCATAATGTCAGACTTTCTGATTCCATTGTTTATATTACACCTGTGCATTCAGGAGTTCCACAATAGGGAATATCACAGAGCATGCAATCGGAAACGGACTTAGAAATAAGCATTGCAATTCCATCGGAGGGCATACCGGAGAATAACATTAGTGTGAAACTGAAGACTGAAAAATGTCTGGATTCTAGCTCAACCTTTTACAAAGAACGAAATGGAAATTTATGATTCCAACAAAATATAAAATAAGTTCATCATCTATGTTTTCGCTTTTTATCAACATATTCTGTTGTTTCCTTTTTAACCTTTTAATACTAATAATATAAACTTAATATGTTTTTGTATATTCTTTAATACTACTGGTTTCACATATGTATGTTTTAAAATATTAGTACTTTATTTCTTGAATGCTTCAAACAAAATTGTTTCAATAATGCTATGACTGTTTGTAATAAATCATTCTTGTATAACATGAATTTCAATTTTGTTTTCTTGTGCCATTGTCATTTAAGAATTTTAATCTCTTAAATATTTACCACATGGTTTTTTACATCGATATCCTGTTTAACCATATGTTTGTATAGCGTAATCAGGACAAGAATATGAAGTGCTGATTCAATGTACCGTTCCCAGATCATTCATATTATTTGCATAGGTCTTCCCTTAAACCTTTATTATTTAAATTATGAATAACTCTTCCTTCAAAGACCATCCGTAATTGCTTACTTTGGATTTTCATTACTAATTTTAATCAATACTACTAATTAAAAATAAACATTTATTGGCGATATACAGAATTTAAACTAGAAGTTCATACTTTTATTTGCGTCTGAAAAGGTGAGGGCACGCACAAAAATGCTACGGCTATCACCCTTAAATTACATACGAAAATAACGCTCTTAAGCTTTCAGAACCCAAGAGCTTAACCTAAATGCAGTACAAACTAACGTGTATACACATAAAATTATCAGGAGTAATATTTAAAGAAAAAAATTATAAATAGAATAGTAGCAAAAATATTTCACTTAAACAAGGTTTTAATAATTTTATCATATTAAAAGACCTGATTTTATTCATCATCTTACTCCATTTTTATTTTTTCATCTTACTCCACTTGAAAATCTACATGTAAACGATAAACAATTTAATTACATTATTGAAAGATTGATTTATTTTTAACTAAATTTCTATACGATTTTTGGCATGATACTAATTCATATATTAACTAGATAAATCAATCCATTTTTTTTCTCAAAATCTGAAGTTTTCAATTAGGTTTCTGCAAAAAATTATTTATACTTATAGTAAAAACTTATATCGGAAAAAAAATTTCTGAATATCTTACATGAGATCTGAAATTGAGAAATGCAGGTTGTTATAAAATAATATTAATCTTTTTTTTAATCATTTGCAAATATTTTAGAAACATGAAAATATTGACTCTCTTGACATTTTTGAAAATTATTCAGGATATAAATCAATATTAACATACTTAAAACTTTAAAATATCAATTTAAAACTTTTTATTATTATTTTTAAAATTGATTTGATTACTTACAAATGAATTTGATTATTTGCAAATGAATGATTATTTTGCAAATGAATCTTTTAAAATTAAAATTATCAAAAATCTGAAAGAGCACTTGCTAAATAAAAAAAAATTGCAAATAATATTCAAAATTAGAATACGATAAAAGTTTAATTTCACTGTGATAAGAAAAATGTTATTTATTTACCAAAACTATAAATATATAGAAGTTTATTATGTATTAAACTATTATTGGCTTTTAGTAAATAACATTTTAAACTAAGATTGGCTTTTAGAAAACTGAAATTTCTATAAAAATATTTTTAAAAAAACTTTTATGCTTGAGAATTATCTTTTTTTAAAATTTGCTGCATTTTTTCCCTTGTGAGTAACGCTTCATTGTGTGAATGACATAACCCAAAATCGGGAAGAGAGAAACTGCTAACTTTGGTTTGAAACTTAACACTAAATTAATAATTACTTTTAAAAATAAAAAATAATAATTACAAGGAAATATATTTTTCTAAAATTACTTCATTAGTTGTTCCACCCTTCTAAAAAGCTAAATACAAAATTTCTTAAGAAAATCTAACAAAATATGCAGCAGGAAGATTTTAAACAATCTTTGCTGAAAATAATTAAATATCCATTTACTATATTAAGATATTATATATCGATAATCATATAATTTGTTTTTGCATTTTTTGTTTTTGTTTAGCACAATCTTTCGATTTTGAAACTTTCTCTAGTAATGCATATGGAATAAACAATCAACCAAACTTTTGATTACTTTAATCAGTGACTTTGCTGTTACACTTCACTGCTTGAGAATTTCGTTGAGTTTCCTTCCCCACTCTGCTTGTGTTACGATTTTCAAAACTTGAATGCTTATACATCATTTAACTACCAGAAGAGTGCTTCATTATGTAGTAAATTCAGCTTCACTTATTTGTTAGCAAAAAGAAATTTTAACTTTTTTAATTTCTTCCATTTTCTTTTTCGTATTCTTTTCGGTGACTTTGTTTCTCAGGTTTCACACTTGTTGGTCAACGATATTTATTACATTCACTTCATTGATAATAATACAACATTTTGTTAATTTTTTCGAATTTTTTTCTCATTAGGATTTACTACTGTTTTCGTTAATTTATTAGTTTTTCGACATCTAATTTGTTGCTTTATATACGTTCTACATTCTTGTTTAAGTTACAAATTGTCATATATTGTATGAATTGTATTTATATCATTGGCGTCTTTAATTCATTACATTTAAAAATATAAAATTCTAATTTCAAAAGCACTTTCACGTCTTATTCGTTTTTGCTCCAAAGAGATAGCAAGACTTATCAAAATTCGCTATAGATATTATTAGATATGCTAATCATTTTATAGCACTTAAAAGCTACCACTTTCCCGCAGGGATTCTTGAAGACCCACTAATTATAGCTAATATGTATAAGCGCATTATTAAAATAAATAGACATAGATATTCAAATATTAATAGCTCGGAATGCAGTTCTCGTAATGGCAATTTAAAGTAATGTTTGCAATGCATCAGTTAATAGAATGTAGGGAGAATATATTGATTCTTCGTTGATTAAATTAATAGTTATTACTAGATGTCTAATGCATGTCGCAGTAAGGTGTACGAAGATTTAAGAAAATGATATAATAGTTATCTTTAATGAAATCGTTTTTCAACAAAAGAAATGGGTACTTTTCCAATATACCAGCGCAGCCGAAAAATCGCCAATAATGATGCAACCAACGCCAAACGGAATATCGCCACCGGTAACCTTTTGCCGATTCATTTTTAAAGAAAGTCGCTCCATTTTGACGCCTGTGCCAAAATGGCTACTTTGTGTTGTCACCATAAAGTCTGTTTGGCAAGATTTGCGCCGGTATAATGTAAAAGTACCAAGAAATGTAATTCATTTTTAAGTAAGAATAATGAATACTGTAATTTCACAAAATTACTTCGCCGATTTTACATTGTAAATAAGGTTTGAGTAAGCGTTTTGTAATACAATATACGGAAAAAATATATAAATGAATACATAATGAATATATCGTATATATTGATACGGATATATTGAAATATCACATGAAGAAGAAAGCGAAGATATATGAAAATGTTTTCCTCCACCTCTATATCTGCAAAAAAAAAGTTTTACTCAAGAATGTTAATAAACAGGCAACGTAAGACGAAACAATTACTCAAACATTAAAAAATTGAAAAAGTGATCTAGACACTGAAATTCCCCCGCTTTTTTTGCCTCTCAGCATTTGGATCTTTCCACAATAGGGAATGCCGCAGTCTGAAAAACGGAAACTAAGAAAGGAGCATTTAGGATTTTTCAGATAATCCATTGAAGTATCACATGTGCGAGAAACTGAATATGCATAAAAACATCTGCAACCCATTTCAATCTTACTCAAAAGAACGAAATCAACCTTATTCCATATCACTCCTAAACGTCCAAAGCAGGGAAACGCATTTATTCATAATGACAAACATTCTAAATCCTCGGTTTAGAATGCAAGTGGACATTTAGGCATTTCCTCAGTAAAGAGTACCGCAGTCATACAATCGGAAATTCACGTAGCAGAGAGTATTTCAAGTGCAAGGTCGAGCATTTTCGAGTATAACTTTACTCAGAAATTGGAGACCTATAAAAGCTATTTGGATTCTAGTTATACCTTCCACAAAAGAATGGTATTAAAATGCAGCATTTCAACAACAACAAATAAATAAATAAATAACTTCATCAACTAATTTTTCGATTTTCATAAACATTGCTTGGTGTTATTATTTTACTGTTGATATCCAAGAAAATATTAACATTTTGGTCTTATTTATTCAGTAAATTAAGCGATTTTGCATATAAATGATTTAATATATAATTCAGTTTCTTTTTCCATGAATGAAGGGTTATGTAGTAAAACATGTCTTTCTTTTCTTGGTGTCATAATTTTTTTTAGAAGTTTTGTACTTTTTTATATCTATTTTAACCTCATATTTGCATAACATAATTACGCCCAATTCTTCAAACGTTGAACCGATATGTCATCCACAGATCATTCAAATTATGAAAACTGTTAAAACTGAAATTACTTGCACGGCTGCATCATTAACCTTTCATTAGCCAAATTATAAGTAATTTTTCCTTTAAAATTTTCAATCACACCTTATTTGTTCAGGATCTAAGACCATGGGATCATACGGAATGTAAATCCTTAATTTTATATTTTAATACCGGGTAAAATTAAATGCTTATTGACAGTGAATAGAATTTAACCTCTTCATAAATGTGTTTACTTAGAAACCAAACTTTTCATGTACGAACAAATCTGCATTTATAACTTTTAATTTAATCACTCGCACAGTGCTTCTCAAGTTTGAAATCCAAGTGCTGCAAAAACAAAACGAAAGAAAAACTAAGGCTTTAAAACTTACGAATTAGACATTATTTATAGAAGCTGTTTTACATAAAAAAGTGGTAATTAAAGTGGTGTTTTATTATGTTAAATTACCATTTTCATTTAAATCAAAATCTATTGCAAATTTTACAAAAGAAAAGTCACTTGCAAAGTAAACGATAAGGAATCAAAATATATTGTTACATTTTTTTAAATCGTAACTAAATTGCAGTATGATTTGTGTCATGATCCCAGATCATATACGAATTAAATCACAACTGATCATTTACATGTTTCCACAGTAATATATGCTACTGTTGCAAAATCAGAAATTGACTTAAAAATGAGTACTTCTAGAGCTTACAGAGCTTTAAGCATCACATGAGCCATAAATAGAGAACATTTGTAAATGTCTTTAATTAACTTCAATTTTACACAAAAGAATGAAACCAGTTTTCTTCCATATCATTCAAAGTACAGAAATGCATTTACTCATAATGGTAAATATTGTAATTACACCTGATTAATAAATACTGTATATTGCACCTGAACAATCAAGTTGAGCTCTGGCTTTTCCAAGCAGAGAAAACAATAGATCATCCAATTCTAAAATTGAATTGAAATTAGCATTTCAAATGTATCTTTGGCGATTTTGGGTTATATCGTCATTCAGAAATTGGAAACTTTTGAAAAATTCTTGGATTCTAGTTCTATATTCTGCAAAATAATGAAATTAAAATGCATCAACCCAACAAGACAGAAAAATAAATAACTTCTTTTTCTATCATTCTAATTTCATCAACAATGTTTAACAAGAGTTTTTTTTTTGTATCCTACTTAAAATCCAAGAACTTACGTATATTATTTTTCTTATATCATATTTAATTCAACTGATTTCTTATGGGAATATTTTAGTACTTACAAATAAATAGAAATTAACTTTACTCCATATCGTACCATAATATATAACGAATAGCAACAAAGGTACTGGTAATTCCTCTGTTTAGATTGCAACTGCACATTTAAGAGTTTCCACAGTATGAAATATTACAATGCATGCAGTTGGAAATTATAAATGTGCTTTTCAACTGCATCGACGAACATATTGGAGTGTAAAATTAATGAGAAATAAAAAAAAATTTCTGAAAAGTGCCTGGTATCTACCTCAACTATTCAAGAAAGAATGAAATTAAGACGCAACCTCATAAATAATTTTAAAATAAACGGCAACATCATCAATTTTTTTGGATTTTCATCAACATAGTTTGATGTTTCCTTTCTACTATTCTTAATATCCAAAAATTTACTACTTTTCTGGTAAATTCCTTAATTCAACTGATTCAGTTGAAGAAATCTTGAGCGCTGTGTAATAAATCATATCTTGTTTCATCATGAAATTTGACCTTGCTTTTTTTCGGAAATTCTCATTTAAAAATTTTAACCTTTAAAAACTTTAGAACGTAGTTTTTATCATCAAAATCCTTTTCAAACAGATATATGCGTAGTTTAGTCAGGGCAAGTTTTTGAGCTGTTTATTCAATACAACAATAGCAGATCATTCAAATTATTCACGCAAATAATTTTCATAGATTCATCATAGATCATAATTTTCATCAATACTTTATTAGAATTATGAATCATTTTTTCTTTTGAATCCACATGCATATAACATTTGGTTCGGATCCAAGAAATGCCCTAAAGCCCCTTTTCATCATACTATATAACCATTGAGAATTTTCCTTATGATACAAACATTTCACCATAATTTTATGCTCTAAAACATTCAATTGTATAAAACCTCAATGCTTTGACAGAATTCATAATCAACAAAACAAAGTCACATGCTGAAGTAATATTCAAACAAAGATTTTTTTTTAATGAAGTGGTAAAAATATTTCCCTGAAACAAGGTTTTAGAAATTTTATTCTGCTCAAATTTTTCATTTCATTTCAATTTTTCAAAACATTTGAATTTTTTATCTAATTTTCCCTTAAAATAGTGCTGGTAAATCAAAAATAGTTTAATTATATCACTGAGCAATTGTTTTGTTGTAAAAAATTTAGAGATAATTTTTTGTGATTCTATTTCATACTCTAATTAAATACATTTGTCTATTTTTTCACTATAGGATTCCTTGGATTAGATATCTGCAAAAAGATATTCATGCTAAAAGCCTAAATTAATACCGAAAAAAATCCTTCTTATAAAATATCTCAAAAAAAAAAAACTTGCTGTTATAAAGTGATATCATATTTTAATTAAAATGCTTGAAAATTCTTTTCAAGATTTTCAAAGCATGCATATATTTAGACTTTTCACGTGTTTGAAAATCGTTTAGAAAAAAAATATTAACAAAATTGAAAGTTTAAAATATCAATTCTATTACTAATCAGACTTTTAGAGTCATCCTAAATCAAATAGAGGTTCATCTGATAGTTAAAAAATTATTATTGCCAATAGCATTTATGAATTAGTAATGTAATATGATGAAATATAATTTAATTACGATACATACAATTGAAATTAATTTATATAGCATTTCTTTTAATCACATTGTGAAGATTAGCCAGCTGAATATCTGAAAATTTTGTCTTTATTTATTCTTGTTAGCGTTCACGTCTGAGTAACGTTGAGTTTGCATGATCAGCAAAATACAAATTCGAAAGTTGTTAACACGGGTTCGATTTTGGTGAGACATTTTACACTCATTTAGTAAATACTAGCCGCCTTTGGCGACCAGCTGGTTCGCCATGAGTAATGCGTTCTAAAATTTTCAATTAAATCACATATTCATTAGCCTTGAGGTAATTCTGGGCATTGATTGGCCTGAAATTAAAAATGTTTTTTTCCGCGATGCTGCCAAAATATTAAATATGTTTTTTTAAACAAAGCGAAAAAGTAAAAAAAAAAATGAATAAATGATTTTGATGTTGCAAACGATTATTGAAACCTTTGCGTTGCATTTATTTTTTTAGAAACTATCACATTTTATAATGCGAAAAAATTATTGAATTAATGATAAAGATATTGCAAATGATTATAGAAATATGCCATTAAGTCGGGATTTCAATGCGTATCCTGTCTAAATTCAATCAGGTTTACCATAAATAAAGAAGATTTGTTAAATAAATGATTTAGATGTTGCAAACGGTTATAGAAACCTTTGCGTTGCATTTATATTTTTAGAAAATATCACAATTTATGTTTCTTTTATTTTATCCAGTCACGTGCTAAAAGTATCGTTTCTTTAGCCTTGATTTACGATGATAGTTTTTTTTAATTATTATTTGAACTTCCGTCATTGTTATCTTTTATTTTATCCAGTCACGTGCTCAAAAAAACATTGTCAAATATTTCTTTAAAAATTCGTTAAAAATAGAGGCATAAGTTATACATTAAAACACTGATAACATTAGAAAGCTATTTTTTTAATCTTTAAATTGATGTAAAAATCATGTTTGTGCAATAATATTTTCGGAAGTTATAGCGGGAAAACGTCGAAATTTCGCTTAAATTTTAATTAATTCAAATTCTAATTAAAAATTCAGAAAAAGGGCTCCGAGGTGCACATTCCCGACCTCCAAGGTATACATGTACCAAATTTTGTAGCTGTAGGTTCAACGGTTTGACCTGTAGAGCGCCAACACACACACACATTGAGCTTTATTATAAGTATAGATGTTCAAAAATAGAAGAAATATATTTAGAAGAAAAGATAGTTTTCTTAACTTAATTCTTCAATTGTTTCCCTGTAATGCAAAAATAATTATAATATGTTATGCATTGCGAAAATCGGGGATAAAAGGCACCTGAGAAGTTTTGAATAACTTCGGCTGAAAATAATTTTTTTCGTGACTATTTAGATCAATAGTCAAATATTTTACTATTAGAGTAATTGAGTTTGACCCCTCTTTTAATCTGAGTTTCATAGAAACCATTCTTTTTATAATTGCAAAAACTTTCAACGTCGAAACTTTAACTAATAATGCATTTGAAAGAAATAAACAACCAACTTTGTGACTGCTCTGAACATGACGTTGCTGTTACACTTCTCTGATTTCATTCAATCCTTGAATATTTCGAGGGCAATTTATTCACCCTCTGTCTTTGTCACGGCTTCCAAGTCTTGAATGCTTCTCTATCATTAGTGGAAAAGTACTTCTTCATACAGTGATTTCAGCTTCATTGATTTATTAAGAAGCGAAAATTTATACTTTACTTATCTTTTCTAAGTTTTTTTCATCAGGCTTTAAACTTGTTGGAATGTTCTATTTATTATATTCACTTCACTGTTTATAATACAGTATTTTATTACTTCTTCACAATCGTAAAACGAAAATCAGAATAGTGTACTGAGAGTGCTTATATGATTAGCTGAAGCATCACATGAGACAGAAATCAAAGGCATCTGTAAACCTCTGCGATCCTTTTAAATCTTCCAGAAAAGTACGAAATCAATTTTATATCGTATCGTTTCTGAACACATAACAACGTATGTTACTCATAATGCGACTTCCTAATTCCAGTGTTCCACCTGTACAATTAGTTTTCATAGTAGAGGATATAGCAGTACATGCAAGCGGAAATTGGGATAGAAATGCTTATTTCATTCGAGTGAAACAGGAGACTAATTGAAAAGATTAACCGTTTATTGACATTAAACGAAATTTATAATTAGAATTCGTCCCGAACAGTTAATATAGCTTACGAATTAGTCAAAGCTAGTTGAACAGAGAGAGATATTTTACACCTTGCATACGAATTTGAAGCTCTTAAGAATGAAAATCCCTAGAACTTTCTAAAAAAACTTAAGAATAACACATCACAGTATTAATCACATAGTACCTAGAAGTACTATTTAAAAGAAAATTTTATAAAACAAAATGGTAGTGAAATATTTCACTTAAACACGGTTTTGATGATTTTATAACGTTAAATATATTTTTTTCTTTTAATTACTTTTGAAAATGATGCAGATCAACTATAAATAGTTAAATTTTATTAATGCAAGTTTTGTTTAAATGTAACTTAATTTATATAGATGCTTTTTGCATTGATTCTATTTCGCATCCTAGACTCAACGAACATCTATCTTTTTTTCAAAATCCGCATTTTGCAATTAAGTATCTGCAAAAAGAGATACATGCTACCTTAAACTAACACCAGAAAATAAATTTATAAGAGAGATTATATAACATCTCTTCGAAGATATCTGAAATAGCGAAACATAAAATATTTTAAAATGGTAGAAATCTCTTTTCTCAAAACACGTGTAAATGTAGCAAAGATTTTAAAAATATACAATTACTTAGGCTTTTTACATCTTTGTCAATCATTTAGAATATATTATTATCAAATTTAAGGCCTTGAAATATTTAAACTTCAAGTCAATATTTTAAATTAAAGCCATTCGAAATTCGATAGACTATTCATCTCA
>JAPMOQ010041796.1:0-20355 GCA_026543055.1 Argiope trifasciata
TGAGTGTTTGCATTATTAAAAGAAACTTTTTGTTCCTTTGATATTCTGAAAGATTAACTTCGTTTCTCAGACAAAAAAATTGTTGGTTTAGAAAATTAACATTCAAATTGAATAGCCTAACCTTTTTTCAAAAAGATTTTAAATGCACCTCACAATTGTTGCAGGTGGGGATGGCTGGTGTTCAACACAGGAAGTAGTTTCGGAATAACTGGAAATAAATGGCAGTACTCTGGCAGGTAAACGACGTTGGAAGCTTTTTCTTACTTCTAATGTTATGTAACTGTTTGGTGCTATCTTAATAAGCCATCAACAGCCACTAAACATTGGTGATCAGTTTTGTCTAGCAGATATGTTACGCGACTGCAAATCGTAAGGTCACGAGTTCAAATTCCCCATTGGCGCGACTGACAATTCCCCTCGCCACATTAATGGCCAAGAAACAATGAACACACTCTTCACTCGCCACAACGCTTGGCGTTTCCGAAACACTCTTCGATCGCCATAACGCTTTGCGCAACCAAATAACTCGCCACAATTCAAACTCATCCATATTAATCTGGGGAATAATAACCAAAAAGTCAACAATATTGGTGAGCAAGCTGGTCGCCAAAGGTGGCTAGAACACATATCTATACTTATAATAAAGCTCAATGTGTGTTTATGTTGGCACTCTACAGGCCAAACCGTTAGACCTACAGCTGCCAAATTTGGTACACATATACCTTGGAGGTCGGGAATGTGCACCTCGGAGCCCTTTTTTCGAATTTTTAATTAGAATTTGAATTAATAAAAAATTAAGCGAAATTTCAACATTTTCTTGCTATAGCTTCAGAAAATATTATCGCACAAATATGGCTTTTACAGTAAGTTAAAGATTAAAAAATTAGCTTTCTAATGATATAAGTATTGTAACATATAACTTAAGCTTCTATTTTTAACGAATTTTTAAAGAAATATTTTAACCATAGTTTTCAACAATATAATTCGGACAAAACAATTACATTTTATAGCAAACGATAAACGAGAAAAGGGGAAAAAATAGCTTTTACCATAACTGTTGCCATCGTATTGACAGAAGTTCAAATTAAAAAATAAATTGACTATAACAGCAAATTAAATTGAAAAAATTGTAACTTTCAACACTTGATTGGGTGAAATTAAATAAATATTTAAAAAATAAATGCAAGGCAAAGGTTTCTATGAACGTTTGCAATATCTATATCATTAATTTAGTAAATCAGCTTTTCACTTGTGATAAACATGTTTGAATTGATACTGGATACGCTACGCATTCAAATTCAGGCCAAATGGCTTATTTGTAAATCGTTAGTAAAAGGCATACATAGTACTGATAACATGGTCTAAATAATTACAATACAAATAATAATAATTACGTTTTATGCAACTTGAGTCAAAAAATACATTGATGAATAACTGTTAGATATTTTCATACTTTGCTCTGAGACTTATATTTAACAAAATATTTTTACTAATATTTTAAGCAAAAGTTGTTACATCAATCAATCTTCTAAATCAATCATTAAAGTTGATTGATTTATGAAAAAGAAGTATTATTATTAAAAAGGGCATTTTTAAATATTTTCGTCCACCAATTTCATGCCAACCAATGTCCGGTATTACTCCAAGGCTGATAATCAAATGAATATGTGTTAGCGTATATGAATGAATGTGTGTGTGTGTACTGCTCTGCACACCAGACTATATGATCTTGAGATACCGCACTTGGTATATTCATTTTTTCTTTGGAGGATGAAAAAGTATACCTAGGCGGAATTTTTTTGGGGGGAACTTTAATTAATTAAAATTACGCTAACATTTTAAATTTTTCTACGATAATTCCTGGAAATATTACTGTGTAAAACTGTTTTTTAAATCCTCTTAAAAATGGCTTTTTACATTGCTACCATTGTTTTAATTTATAAATTCAGATTCTATTTTTAATGAATATTTAAAAAAAATATTATAATCATATTTTCTAACAATTAATTTCTCACAAAATGAAAGTAGAATTTGACCTGAAAGAGCTCGTTAAGAGTGTGTACCAGTGATTGCCATCACTTTGACAAAAACTCCAACTGAATAATTAAATGAACTCTTATTTCAAATTAAACCGAGGATAGTGTGATGTACAGCACGTGTTTAAAAAGAAGCGCAATGTTATGGAACAAGTATAAAATGTGATATTTTAAACACAATTCCATGACAGATTATTACGAATCAGAGAGATATATAATGCAATGAACAAATAATCATGAGGCTTCTATAATAATATGAGTCATGTGCCTAGCAAAGCTTAAACATATTTGGCTGAGAAGTTATAAAGAGAGGAAGGCACATAAGTATTTAATTGAAACGTTTAGAAAGCATTACTCATGGCGAACCAGCTGGTCGCCAAAGGCGGCTAGTAAGAAATAAATGGATATGCCATTCTCTCCGAGCCTGAACTCACTTTTTTCCTATTAAATGCACATGAAATAATTTCGAAGCAAATAATTTTTCGACTGTATTTCTACTAAACCGTTTAATTTTGTTATGTTGTGCCATTTATATCTTTTTTTTATTGTAAAAGCTAAATTATTTTTTAAATATCTTTAATGTAGTGCTGAAGACTAATTCTCAGTTGCACGGTCGTAATTATGAAATGAGCTGTACAGAGCAAAAATGAGATGATTGATCTCGTTTCCTTTTTGAGATTAATGTTCTTCTTTTTATAACAGTTTTGTATTTTCAGAGCGGCTATCAACACAATAAACGCATCACTTGGAGGCGGAATGGCGGCACTTTTAATCACGTAAGGAGATCTTTGTTTTCTAACACGATGGGCTGACATCTTAATAAGCCAGTTGCAGCCGCTAGACAAAAGCGATCGCTTTTATCGAATGGATAAGTTACTACCCAAACCCAAATTGGTGACTCGGGTGTTATCCAATGTTGCGATGGTACTGGCGGGAACTGGACCAATGTGGAGGTTGAATTCCGTCAATGATCGAACTTGGGATGTTTGGATCGAACCTGAATATTAACTTATCCATTCAACAAAAGCGATCGCTCATGTCTAGAGACTGTTACTGACTTATTAAGACGTCACCACTAATACAATCGTTTTGCTCATTTTAATTTAATGCAATTATGAAACAAAGTTTACTTATATCCACAATCATTCCATACACGTTGGACGAATCATATATTTCATTCAGCACATTTTTGCTTTTCTGTGATATCACATGAATGAAATAAATGTCACAAAAGCATAACAGAATATAGAATGATAAAAGAATAGAACAGAAATCTATATTAATATTATAAATGTGAATGTTTGGATGGATGTTACTTCTTCTTTCTGGATCGATTTTTTTTTTATTTAACTAAATTGAGGGTGTATTTCGAGGGTCTCCAAATTGTTCTTTCCACTTTTGCTGCTTATTATTTATATCATATGTGAAAACATTCAAATGCAGTAATTCTCTAGGTTAAAATAACATGTACATTAAGTTGGAAACATAGGTTGAACATAGTTGCTATTTATTTACTCGAAACTGTATTAAATTTCTGATCTTTTAATTTTCTGGTGAAATCTATACTTCTCTTACAGTTACCTGAAGAACCGTATATTTGGAGTAAGCGACACCGTCAATGGAATTTTAGGTGCATTAGTTGGAGTCACTGGTACGTTTTATAAAACTTGTTTCTTTATGCATGTGTTTAAAGATGATATTTAAAAATAGTTAAAATCTTAAACTTTATCACTATAGCTTTTAAAAAAATTCTTTGATTGTCTATGGTTTCCTACCGATCTAAATCGAACGTTTTCCAAATAAATCTGTATCAAAAAGTATCGGTACGTTTGCATTCGAAAGCATTCAACAATTAAGTACCTATCAAGGAGGCTTACTCATTTTTAGCATTTTCATTCCAGTGAAATTCTGCCTCATCCATATTTCTAATTTTCCGTTCTTTAGTAATTAGTGCAGATGAAAATGTTGCATGAAATCTAATGAATATTTGGAATTTCAGTTCTGAATATTTTCTTAATTACAGTGTTATTATTATTATTATTAAAACAAGATAATGTTCGCTGATCTCAACTCGGTAATTTATTCCGTCAAGTAAACTTAAATCTGTTTTTATCCGCAAGACATAATGACACAAACTCTTCCATATTTGGAAAAATGCAAAAATTACAAGAACATTCTAGAACAAATCTATGTAAATAAAAATGAATGTTTGTCTGTATGTCTCTGATGCCTTCCTAAACCGTTCGTCCGATGGCGATGAAACTGGGTCAGTTTATTTTTTACACGTACGGGATGGTTATAGGCATTGTACAATCATCTAAAATAAAAATAATGAAATAAAAATTCGAATCCGTTTACCAAAGATTAATCTCCAAATAACTCGCCGAGGAGATAATATATTTTGCCGAAATGCTAATTCGAAGCTAAAGATTAATATAACATTGCCAAATTATTAATTGATTGCACTTAATATTATTTTTTTCGGCGGCAGCTGTGTTTATAGCTAGTGTGAAACAACAGAAAGTAAATCAAAACATCTTTTGCTTAACAACTTGCTCTCTTGCAGATACGAACTTCTGAGCTGTTACACTCAGTTCTCACCATTCTACCGCCAACCCATTCAGTCCACACCCAGTTAGAACAAGTTTGGATACAATATCATATTTGGATAATTTTTAGACATATATATATATTACTAACTGGTACTCAGCTTACTGGCTATACAACTAACTGGTTTCTTTCAGAAAAAGAAATAATTTTGGAAATATCGTTTGAAATTGAAAATAAGTGTCTTCTTTGATTATAGAAAGAATAGCGTTTATTTTCGTGTCGGAAATGAATACATTCATTGAAATGGATGGATATATGAAGGAGAAGCGGTATTTATTCCATTCCTTCTTACTTTATTATTCAAGAGCTTTAGGGTAGGCAGTATTTTTTCCGTCTTCAGGAGAAAAAAATCAATTTCTGGACTGTCCGACTCGTTAGCATCCAACATGCAACTGGTTATGTGGAAAACACGGATTTTTTAGTTTCAGTCTGAACATTTAAATTTCAAGTAATAAGTAGTCAGTTTTATCGCAATCGTATGAGTAGTACGGCAGCGCATAAGAGACAAACATTCGTTTTTATTCATATAGATTACATAATTTTACTATGCCTATAACCATTCCGTAAGTGCAAGAAATAACTTGTCAAAGTTTTATCGCAATCGGATGAGCGGCATGGCAGCGCATAAGGTACAAACAGACAAAAATCATCAATCATTAGTTAATAGATGTGGTAAATAGATCATAAAATATTTTTTATGTATTACACAATTTTACTATGCCTATAACCATTCCATAAGTGCAAGTAATAAGTTTATCACAGTTCGATGAACGGTACGGCACCGAATAAGAGGCATAGGAACAAACAATCATCTTTATTTAAGTAGATGACATAATTTTATATAACTATCCCGTAATAATAAAGTCAAAGAAAATATATTTTTTATATTGCACAATTTTACTATGCCCATAACTATGCCGTAAGTGCGAATAATAAGTAGTCAAAATTTCATCGCAATCGTATGAGTGGTACGGCCGCTCATAAGAGACATACAGACAAACATACCTTTGTATTTATATGGATTTTAAACTGCTTCCCGTTGTTGAATCCTTCTTTGATAATATCACGGGATATTCTTGCAGCCGGATCGGCTTTTCTGAGGCCGTGGGAATCCATAGTGGTCGGGGCCGTGTGCGCAGTAGTCGTCAACGAAGCCACGCCCTTCCTGGACAAGATGAACGTGGACGATCCAGTGGGCGCAGTGGCTGTCCACGGAGTGGGAGGGATCCTGGGCATGACGGCGGTGGGCCTCTTCGTTGAAGCAGACCCCCTGCTGCACATGACCGGAGGACTGAATGGGCTGTTCAAAGGAGGAGGGTTCTATTTCTTGTTCGTGCAGCTGTTTGCGTGCGTGTGCACTGCGACGTGGAGTATGTCGACGACATTCATACTACTAAAAGTAAGGGCATCTTCTGCCTGTTAGTATTATTCAAAAATTGATAAATTGATTGCGTACATGTATGTATGTGTGTGTGGGTGTGTGTTTCTGCCAAAGCCCGAATTTCGACCAGTTCCCGAATTGGCCGAGGCGTGTGGCCAACGTCCCATGTACTGGAAATGAATGGCGTCTATGCGACCTTGGCGGACCACTTCCCGAAGTACCCGGAACTCCCTGGCCAATGTTCGATGTGCTGAAGCTACACTCGATGCAGTTGCAGTACAAAGTGCTCAACAAATCGTTGCAGATGTAAAAATAACAAACTACTATGCAATTCGCAATGTCATAAATGTTCGTCTTGTTGTAACAAGTGATGATACTAATCATTTTCTGTAATAAACAAAATTCAATAGATAATGGGTTTACTTTTTTGTTTGTTTTCTCCAAAGGCGAGGAAATTTTCATAATTTTCATACTGTAAGATCCTTACTCCCTCAAACTTCTCCCTTCATACTATGGCCCACCTTACCTTCTTGGCCTTTGTTCCGAAGAATGATCCTAGGCGCCTAAGAGGAGCCGGAAAGCACCTCTGTTTCAGCTATAATGCGATTATCATCAGCAGTACGGTATACAAACACCCAACATTTGCCCATGATCTTTTTCTTCTGACGTCGGCCGATCGCCCCGTGCCATTTCGGGAACTGGCTAGCCAAACCCCGAAATAACATGGGGTGATTGGACATTGCCGGTCATTGTGAGGCAATAACATTCGCATTTATATTAGAATAGATCATATTTATTCTGCATATCAATTTTGTTTCTTCTGCTTATATGATAATGTTGCTTTGAGTTCTTTGCAATTATTTACAGCAAATATCTTCTTTTCAGACCATTAATTACATTACGCCCATTCGCCTGTCGGAAGCCCAAGAGCTTTTGGGTGCCGACTTCAACGAACACGGCATCCGGCACAACGGGTACGACTACAACGGCATGATCGAGCACCTGAGGAGACAAGGCTACAAATTGCCTTCGTGCAAACCAGTCACTCCGCCAAGAAGCGAATGGGACAATTACTTAATGGATAAATACCTCAAGAGCCTAAGAGAACAACAACAGCAGCCTCAAAATGGTCACCGGCTTGTCTGGACTGAAACCTCAGAAGGAAGAAGTTTTAAAAATACCATGAGAAAGCAGCTGAAGCTTTGTGTAGAAAATTGCTCCATTTCATAAGCCTTGATGACTGCGTACTGATTTATTTGTCGCGTTCATAGAAGATAGTAAATAGACAAAATCGTATGAATTAGGATGTAATGAAATATATTTTAGTTATAATTAAAACACAAACTTTAATGTAAAAAATTATCTGAACATAATTTAAGGTATTCGAATACCTTAAAAGGAGAATTTTTAAAAAATTGGATTTTAAAAAATTATTTAAAATTATGGTTTTTGGGTGTATTGCCAATTATAGCACAAATTTCTAAGAATACAACAAAATTATTTGAAAATGTAATATATTATGAAAAGTAGGAAAATATGTTGTAAATTTCAATGAAATTGAACCAAAACGGTTAACACTCAGCACAAATTTCCAATGCAGCAATCCTATTTTTCTGTGTACACAAGTTATAGAATATGATGATGAATGAAATAAACCAAAATCTAAGAGAAAATCTTGAGATGCAAAGAAGTTATGGAAGCCCAGAAGTAAAGTCCGACGCCTGGGTTCGAAGAGACTTGTAAATCACCAACTATCTACTCTTGTCTATATCATGTCATAGTTTTTACGATCCTTCACATTGCCAGTTACTAAATGTAATAAATGCTGAACCCTCTTTCGACAAATTAAGATTAAATAAAGGATTATCTTCCGTCAAGCATATAGGTGTAATGCTCAAACGCTCTTGCTGTACTGAATATCGAAAAAGAAATCGGAAAAATGGTCATTTTCGTGGAGTAATGAATAGCAAAAACAAAATCACGCATTATTAAATACATATGCAAATGTCCGGGAATTTTTTTTTTGCTGATAATTTAGAGCCTTCAAATGGCCCCCGGGTCCCTTCATACACAAGGCCGACTCTGGTAGGGCGTGCCAATTTTGGTAACCCTGTTGAAAACTTGGAGCAACTACACTTGTCTAAGAAAGAGTGGGGGAGGGGGCGAGATCAGTCTGAAACAGAGGGGGAGAATGTCGCTCTGTCAGTGTTGTTTCTTATCATATGTTTCGTAACTTTGAGTTTTATTTTGCACTGTGTCCTGTATCAGTATGTGAATGAAAATTTGGGATTAAATTTGGAAGTGATCCCTGTCTCTGCAACTGACACTAAAGAAATCGAAAGCAAAGAAGGGTTTTTCAGGGCCTTTCTTTCTAATTCCCAAAATGTTGTACATTGTTGGTACTTTTTGAGAAAAACGTAGTGCAGACATACTTTAACCATATTTCTGAGTTTAAGATTATTCAGAATTAGTAATAAAATGTCAATATTTGAAATAAACTTTAAAACTTTTTAAAAATTAACATTTAATAGTATAAATTAAAGCAAATCCTTATAAAAGTTCAAATTGGCTACACCAAAAACTATTATATTCATCCTAATAAAACTTATACCAAAATAAACTATATAGTTTCTTTAGGGAATGAACTATAATTGTTACGAACAGTCAAAGATTTACCATGGAATTTGTTGTAAAATGATGACATTATTATTCAAACAATATTCTGTAAATTAAAAACTATTCACTCTATCTAAATTCTTTTAATTCATTCCTTAGCAAGTTATATAAAGAAAAAGTCTATCAAATTTCATAGTAATATGATGATTATATTTTATTTGATTTGAAGTGAGCAACAAATGAGTGAAATCAGTTTTGAGAAAAATGCATTTAAGGCATTCAGCAACTTGTTTTAATAATAAATTATAGGAGTACATACTTTAAATTCCCCACATTTCGAGGCTATACCCTCTTTCACCTCATCTTTTAATAATTTTCCTTTTTTAATCATTTAATTTTTTTCTTTCAATTTTTGAATTTGGAAGTGAATACTGCTTATATTAATTTTTTTTTATTTTTATCGAGCTCAGCAAATTTTTTTTTACTGATTTTACACTAGCATACTCAAACAACCTTAAGTATATTCAGTTATTCTGTAAAACATTCATTAAAATGTCTTACAGACATGAATACCCCTGATCTGAGGATTGAGAGCTCAACAAAGACATGTTTAGGTACAAATTTGTTCCACAAAACAATGTTAAATCTCTTATTGGCATTTTGTGTTTTTCTGTGCAAAACATCTCTCGTATTTAAAACTAAATTTGTGATCTTACAAATTTTTAACATGTTTATGGACCTTGAAATCGGTATTTCCGGTTATTTAAATGTCCACTGCCTGTTTACTGATCATTACGAAAATATTAATATCTTGACTTCTAATTAAAGTAGAGACAAAAGTAAACCTATTTTGGATAGCTCAAAGACGGGTCTATCCAATAAAAGAATTTTTGGAAAATGTCCCCATTTGCGAAAATTGATATTTTTAACGTATTCGGATACCTTAAGTTTGAAATATCTGAGTTCTCATCTAAATATTTTCTTGGAGGCGGCAAAAGAATAAGTTATCACTTAACAGTTTTATCCTTGCTAATTGTTATCTCATAATAGTTTTCAGCACTAGATTTACTATTTTATTTTGTCATTCACAGCAATGGGCAAGCTAATCGCAATAATTGTTTATTTACCTTCAAAATATAGTTATTAGGAATCACTAGATCACTCTCAATGTCATATGGGTTTTTTTTCTCACGTCACTGTAGCATCATCCAATTCTCGTTTCATGATTATTAACACTCAAAACACATTTCATAGAGTTTCTCCTTTCCTTGTAAACAAATTAATACAATCGACAATTGGTGAAGTACAAAACATTAAAAAATTACGCTCTGGCGACCTTTTGTTGCAGACTTCAGAAAAACAAGCTATTTTTATTAGCAAACTTACCAAATTGGGAGATTTTCCGATTCAAACATCTTCGCATAAAACTTTAAATTTTTCACGTGGTGTTATCTCTGAGCCAGATCTCATCGACTTGTCTGAGGGAGACCTCGTGACAGAATTTTCCGATCAGCAAGTATGCGCCGCACGTCGTATTAACATCCGACGTGACGATCAGCTTATACCAACGAAGCACATCGTCTTAACTTTCCAAACACCAGTCCTACCTAAATCCATCAAAGCGGGATACCAAATTTGTAGAGTCCGGCCTTACATACCTAACCCTCTCAGGTGTTTTAAATGTCAAAGGTACGGACATTCACAGCAAGCATGTCGTAGTAAAACCACCATATGTGCGAAATATGCTGAACCTGGACATGATGTAAATAACTGTAATTCAGATACCATGAAATGTGTCAATTGCTCTGGGCTTCATACTGCTTTCTCAAAGTCTTGTCCTAAATGGACTCTTGAGAAAGAGGTAATAGCCACGAAAATACGAAAAAACGTATCCTTCGCAGATGCGAGAAAATTAATCAATGACAGAACTCCAAAAGTTGGTGTAGCGTACTCTGGTGCACTTAAAGTAACACTAATATGTAGTAGTGCCCAAACAGATTCTCGCATTACTCAGTTACCACCGACTAGTCCAGTTTTAAAACAAATGACAAAATCGCCAGGGGTCTCCACTGTTTCTTCCCTGTCATCCAATTGCCCTGCAATAGATAAAACCACCAAGCACCATCGTAGTAGTAAAGCAAAAACTTCCATTTCATCTTCTCATAAACCAATTCAAGTACATGCAAAACAAAGAACGAAAAAGAAAGCACTAATGAACCGACACCTTGTAGCGAAAGATTTCTTAAAAACTCATACATAGTCTTCTGAATTCTCCGATATGGAGCTAGATCCTTCAACCTCTAAAAATCAATCAGGTGGGGAGAAAAAGAAAAAAACTCCAGACAAAACCCAATCTTGATGGCCAAATTTGTGTCCTGGAACTGCCGTGGTTTCCGTACTAAGACAACTCAGATTAAAGACTTAATTAATGAAACCCATCCGATTTGTATAGCTCTGCAGGAAACTTATTTGAAACCTTCCGACTCTATGAAAATAAAACATTATAGCCTTATACGGAAGGATAATGAATCTGATCGGGCTACAGGAGGTGTTTCCCTCCTTGTATCCCATAATGCACCTTCGTCTGTCATTCCATTACATACAAATTTGCAAACTGTGGCTGTTCGAGTCTTGAACCCTTCTTTGACGACAATATGTTGTCTTTACTTGCCACCCAGTACTCCGGTTTAATTAAGAGATCTAAATGCCTTAGTGGATGAATTACCATCTCCTTTCATCATAATTGTGATCTAAATGGTCATAACCCTCTCTGGGGAAGCGAAGATGTTAATCCTCGGGGGAAGCTGATTGAAGAGTTTATTAATAACCGTTCATTGTGCCTGCTCAATAATGGAGAAGAAACATATTTTCATCACAGGAGAAAAACCTTTCATTCGCTAGATCTCGCAATATGTTCACCTTCATTAGCTCCGTACATGAATTTTAGAGTAGGAACTGACTTGCTTGATAGCGACCATTTTCCCATATTTTTAGATAAATTAATTGGAAATGATGTAAATCATTCACGTCTACCACGATACATTTTTCAAAAAGCTGACTGGATAGACTTTACTTCAAGGGCTCTGATAACACGGAATATGGTAGAGAATGGGGACTTAAATGACGTTGTAAATTCTATAACTGACACTATTATAAAAGCTGCAGATGCTTCTATCCCAAAATCGAGGTCAGGAAAAATCAAATATAAAAAACCATGGTGGAACCCAGATTGCACAAAAGCACAAAAAGATCTTAAAAAGGCCTGGAATGTTTTTAGGCGGCGTCCTACAACAACTCATTTGATTCTTTTTCAAAAGTCCAAACCTATAGCAAGACGAGTTAAGCGGCGAAGTCAAAGGACTTATTGGATCAAATTCGTATCAGGTATAAATCCTTCTGTAACTTCCAAATATATGTGGACCAGCATTCGAAAAGTGTGCGGTATATACCCTGATCATTCCATTTCTTGCCTTAAAAAGAAAGGGAAAGACATTTCCAGTGTACAGGAAATGGCTGATGCTCTTGCAGAGGCTTTTGCCTCTGTGTGTTCATCGAGTAATTATAAAGAACCTTTTCTTACGCACAAAAAACACCAAGAAAGGATCAAATTATGCTTTAAAACGAAAAGGCATCTCTCGTATAATGCCGATTTTACTATCTTCGAATTGCGCAGAGCATTATCTGTCACGAAACAGACAGCACCGGGACCGGACGGAATTACTTATTCAATGCTGCAACATCTACCAGATAGATCCCTCCAAAATCTTCTGTTCCTATATAACAGAATTTGGAGGGAGCATGTGTTTCCTGATAAATGGAAATTTGCTATAATAATTCCTGTACCAAAGCCTGGAAAGGATCCTCATGAACCATCTAACTATAGACCAATAGCTCTGACCAGCTGCTTGTGTAAGGTCTTCGAAAAAATGGTAAACGCACGCCTCGTTCATATACTGGAGGAAAATGAATTCATTTCTCCTTTCCAAAGTGGTTTCCGAAAGAATCGTTCAACAATTGATAATCTTTTGGCCTTGGAAACGGATATTCGAACTGCCTTTATAAAAAGGAATCATTTGGTCTCGGTGTTTTTCGACATAGATAAAGCATACGATCGAACATGGAGATACGGGATCATGAAAAATCTTTACGACCTCAATTTTAGAGGGCATTTGCCCCTTTTTATTCAAAATGTTTTACACCAGAGATATTTTAAAGTACGGCTTGGTAATACCTATTCCAATGTTTTTAGTCAGGAAGAAGGAGTTCCACAAGGCTGTATATTAAGTGTGACACTATTTGTATTAGCTCTTAACCCTATTTTATCTGTTATACCAGCAACTGTTAGCAAGACTCTATATGTAGATGATATGCAAATTTCTTGCTACGCCCGAGACATGCGATGCATTGAAAGACAGCTTCAGAAAGCAATAAATAACATTGTAGATTGGTCAAATAAACACGGCTTCACATTTTCCCCTCAGAAAACAGTCGCTATGCACTTCTGCAAACGCCCTCTTCATCCGGAGCCAGAGTTGTTTTTGAGCGGTAATCCAATTTCCATTCAGGATCAACACAAATTTCTAGGAGTAATTTTTGATAAAAGACTGACTTTCCTATCTCACATTGCATATTTGAGGACTAAATGTCTGAAGTCATTAAACATTCTGAGAGTTTTATCCAATACTTCTTGGGGTGCTGATCGAACGTGCTTGCTTAGAGTCTACCGCGGTATTATTCGATCAACAATCGATTATGGATGTGTTATTTATGGCTCTGCTAGACAATCTTACCTTAAACGTTTGAACGTTGTCCATCATCAAGCTCTCCGATTGTGCATTGGAGCATTCAGGACATCACCAGTAGCTAGTTTATGTGCTGAGGCGTTTAAGCCTCCTTTGTCTAATAGAAGAACGAAGCTATCATTATTTTATTTTTACCGTATTTTATCCAATAAACGACATCCTTTTCATGAGAAAATTCGGAATGACGTTGACGACCGTTTGTTTAATTCCCGCAAATCCTACATACCTCATTTGGGATTGCGTATTCGAAGAATATTACCAAATGATTTTAGTGATATACAGATATACGCGGATGATAATCTGAATTCAGCTCCATGGATAGAAAATAAATTGCACTACGAAGACCCTTTTAAACAATTTAGAAAATCGGACACTGATAGCAGGGTTTTTATTTCACTTTATAAACACCATCGGGAATTCTATTGCTCTTATGAACCCGTTTTTACGGATGGTTCTAAGTCATCTGATCATGTTGGTTGCGCATTTGTCCATGGTCATCGCATTATAAGTTATAAACTTCATCCGTTTACTTCTGTTTTTACCTCTGAATTAACGGCTATTTACTTAGCCCTCAAATATATTGATGAACAACAGATCCATAAGTCTGTTATTTACACAGATTATCTGAGTACTCTGCAAGCTTTAAACTCGTCATCTCTTGATCATCCGCTTCTACAGGAAGTGAAGAAGATATACCGCCTTCTATGTGGGAAAATATAAGAGTTTTGCTTTTCTGGATCCCATTGCATGTGGGTATTTCTGGAAATGAAATCGCAGATACAGCAGCTAAGTCAGCGAGCGTCAATTTGCCCCAACGTCTTTCTTATAAAGATATGCGCACAACTATAATTCGTTGGTGCTATCACCAGTGGCAAAATCAATGGGACATGGAGACTAACAACAAGTTCCATTTTATTAAACCACAATTGGTCAACTGGTCTTCAAAACTAAGTAGACGCTATGATGTAATTTTATCCCGACTACGTATTGGTCACACTCGCCTGACACATAGATTTTTACTTTTTTCCGAGCCTCCCCCAATATGTGATGATTGTGGAGTTATGTTAACTGTTCGTCACATTTTGATGGAATGCACCCGCTTTATTGACCTTCGACGTAACTATTTTAAATCCAACAATTTTAACTTGGATTTTTTATTGGGTGAAACTCATCACCCAAACATTTTCTTATATATTAAAGATGCTGGAATTTTACATGAAGTTTAGTCTGGTTTTAATAACTTTCACCCTTTTTTTACATTTGAGTAGTTTGAACACAAGCAATTACATTTTTTACAATACAAAACTAATTTTACTTTTATCTTAATGGAGAAATTTTACACTGTTTCGGCGCAGTATATTCTATATCAGGATCTTGCGCCAGAAATTTAAATCAAATCAAATCATATTAATTCCAAATACCCAACAGCAATACTACGATGCATTGAGATATCAGCGTTAAGGAAAAACCTGAAGATTGTAAATAATGATTTGAGTACAGTACTGATGGTATTGTATTAGGTAATCTTTCTCTCCATCTGCACACTCTCAAAGAGTTGAAATGAAACTATCAATCTTTAACGGATAAAGGATATGATGTTAAAGATTGATAGTTTCATTCCAACTGTTTGAGAATGTTCAGTGGGGAGAAAGACAGTTTTTTACTACCCCGAAAGGAATGTTAGTTTGACTGTTTGGTCCATGTAAGGTTGTTCAATACTTATTCCTCAGTCGACCACAACACATCCTGTTGATGCTGCTACGTTCAGTGGTGGTGGGGTGGTCAGCTGTGCACAAGAAGAAGCATTGCTACGATATCGTCAAGATATTGGCTGGTATTTAGAATATCGAACGTCATGGAGATTTTGTACAATGTGCAGTATTCTGCAATTTAATTTCAGTTATTTGTTCAGTTTCTACTGCGTATTCTATAATCCACCTAACAGCACTGGGTACTTTTAATCCCCTTGGCTGGTGTAAAAATCAACAAAAGAGTTCAATTATGTGTATTTGAGTGTGACACAGAAAGCCAATTAAAAACAAAAGATATAGCAATTAAATTAGTTTTAATTAAAAGATGCATTCAATATTCATAACAATTGAACAGATAAAGAATCCAAAAGAAAGCCAACTGCCTTTTGCTCCAATTGAAAATAAAAATCAGATATCACACTGCCAACAACATCAACGTCTTCAAACTCTGCTCCCTTGTTTAGTTCCTGATGGGGCGAAAAGTGTCATGAATCGCCATCACTTGGAACTTCAAACCGCATCTCACTCGTCATCCTGCATATCAGACGTCCACAGCCTCGTTGGATCAGACAGCATTCAACGCCAGGCAACAAAGCTGAAACGAAAAAAAGACAAGCAGAAAAAGAGAAAAGACAAAAAAACTAAAAAGAACTTATTTTTAATCAAGAAAGATTAAATCAAAGATCATTTTATTTTATCACATTCGTGATGCATTAGTTTCTTCAATTCATAATGGTCAATGTCATTGATTTCATTACCTCGAATGGTCGGAAAAGCTTTGGTCAGAGCTTCAATTCAATTCCAAAATATGTCCTTTGACACACTCTTTTATTGACTTACTTGTAGGCATGTTTTAGACATTTATTGTTTTGCCGTATACTTATTTGTATTATAACCGTAATTTGTTTAATTTAACCTCCGTTTTTCAATGTCTCAGAGATGATAAGGAAGGTGTTTGATCTGTCGGTCACTTCCTTTTCATTTTGATGCCGATCAGAATGTCAAATAGATTCATTTCAGTACTATAGAAGGTCATAATAGGTTGCATGCTCGACATGTACTTGAACCATTTAACTTAATCATTAATGAGCTCGATGAAACTGGAAAAAATATACATAAGGGCATTAAACATGACCATTTCCTCCTAGTACCACAGAACAAAACTGAATATCCTCAGTCCACTTCTATACAAAAAGAGGTTTATTATAGCGTTAATTTATCTAACATCTCAGAAGTAGATTTGGTGGGATAAATGAAAATGAATTTCCAAAACAAATGGATAATAGTTAAAAGATAATAGTAGCATTTCAAATGTAAAAAGTAGGAATAACGATAAACATATAGCAGTTGAAAACATTCAGATAGGGGTGAAGTAATATCTGATTACTAATTTATCAGAAAAAAAATACACATAATACAATTCGAAATAACTTACTAACCAATTATATGGCAAAGTTTCGACGTAGAAATGAATAAGAATTTCGAGATGCGCTTCATGCCAAAGTTACATTCAAACAAACTGCTCGTGTAAAAGTTAACTAACTATTAGCGAAGGTTAAGTGGATCTTTGGCGTGCGTTTTCAAACGAACTTTGAGTAGTATACTAAAACCGCCTAAAGCCCAAGGTACTTTCAAACCCCAATCCTCGTGTAAAATTTAACTATCAACGAATGTTAATTGGATCTTTGCCCTGCGTTTTCAAACGCACTTTGAGTAGTGTACTAAAACCGCCTAGAGCCCAAGATACTTTCAAACCCGGTCCTCGTGTAAAAATTAACTATCAGCGAATGTTAAGTGCATCTGACGCGTGCGTTTTCAAACGCATTTTGAGCAGTATACTGAAACCGCCAAGTGCCCAAGATACTTTCAAACCCCGGTCCTCGTGTAAAAATTAACTACCAGCGAATGTTAAGTGCATCTGAGGCATGCGTTTTCAAACCCACTTTGAGTAGTATACTAAAACCGACCAGAGCCCAAGGTGGTTTCAAACCCCGGGCTTCGTGGAAAAATTAACTATCAGCGAATATTAAGTGGATATTTGCCATGGATTTTCAAACGCACTTTTAGTAGTATACTAACACCTCCTAGAGCCCAAGGAACTTTCAAACCCTGGTCCTCGCGTAAAAATTAACTATCAGCGAATAGTAAGTGGATCATTGCCGTGCGTTTTCAAACGCACTTTGAGTAGTGTACTAAAACCGCCTAGAGCCCAAGGTACTTTCAAACCCCGGTGCTCGTGTAATAATTAACTACCAGCGAATGTTAAGTGAATCTGTGGCGTGCGTTTTTAAACGTACTTTTATTAGTATACTAATATGCCTAGAGGCCAAGATACTTTCAAACCCCGGTGCTGGTGTAGTAATTAACTTTCAGCGAATATTAAGTGGATCTTTGACGTGCGTTTTCAAACGCACTTTCAGTAGTGTACTAAAACCACCTAGAGCCGAAGGTACTTTCAAACCCCGGTGCTCGTATAATAATTAACTATCAGCGAATGTTAAGTGGATCTTTGCCGTGCGTTTTCAAACGCACTTTGAGTAGTACCGGGTGGCCAGAAATAAAACACCCCTACTCTGACCTCCCTGGATATCGAACTACTCAGTGTAAAGGCTTGAAAATTTGTGGACATACTATTCAAAAAATGGGGAAACGGATTTCACGAAAAAAAAATTTAGTTCCAGAAATCACCGATAGGTGGCGCTGTACCACTGGACGTATGCTGAAAAGACACAAAAACACGTTTTAAACACATTTTATTTGAAAGTACCAAGCATACATGAAACAAGGACGTTATCGATGCAGGGAATGCTGCTCAATATGGTTCCCTTCCTGAAGATGTAAAATGTGAAGTCTGTGGACAGCTTGTTCAACTGCGGATCGTAACTGGTCATCTGAGATGCTTCTCACATGCAGACTGATACTCTCTTTCAAATCTGCCAAGGTTATCAGACGTTCTCGATAAACCAGGTTTTTTAAGTGTCCCCAAAGCCAAAAATCACACGGATTAAGATCCGGTGAACGAGATGGCCAAGTTGTCGGAAACGCGCGACTGATTATTCTGTCAGTGGTGAAATGTTGGCGAAGAAACTGTTGCACAGGGAGTCCAATGTGTGGAGGTGCTCCATCTTGCATAAAAGTAATGGTGTCAAGGCATTGGCGCTGCTGCAAATGGGGTACAACAAATGTTTCGAGCATCCTTTTGTACCTGTTGGCCGTCACGGTACATGTCTCAAGGCCATTGGAAGTAACCTCTTCGAAAAAGAACGGTCCAAGGATGAATGTGGCTGTGAATCCACACCAGACTGTAACTTTCGGTGAGTGGAGTGGAATCTCTTGGAAGGTACGGGGGTTTGTCGTGTCCCATATGCGACAGTTATGGGTGTTCACTGTTCCACTGAGGTGGAAATGGGCCTCATCGCTCCACAGAATCTGCCACGGCCACGATGCATCCACTTCAACTCTAGCAAGAAATGTCAATGCAAAGGTCAGTCGCATCTCCCTGTCTGTGGCCAGCAATTGTTGATTAGGGCGGATTTTGTACGGGAAACAATGCACCATTTTTCTGAGTACGTTCCACACTGTGCTATAGGGAACACCCAAGTGTCGTGACACTGCACGTGCACTACTGCAGCCTAAAACATTATCCATTGACTGTTCAACAATACCGGTGGCAACATCTTCAACGACATCTGAACGAACCGGTTTGCGTCCTCGACCAGGCTGAACTCCAAGATGTCCAGTTTCCTCGAATCGAGCGATCATTCTCCTGAGAGCTTGTGGAAGCAATGGTCCCTTACGCAAATCCTTAAGTCGGCGAAACTCTCGAAGTGCTGCTGGAGCATTTCCTTTATTCTCGTAAAACAACTTCACAAGCAAAGCGCGTTCTGGCAGCGTGACAGCCATCACTAATAAGAATGACATTCCCCACCTTTTAACTTCTTTTATACCCAGAACATGGCTTCTAACCATGCTTTATGCAAATTTTTCTGGTTACAGTATGAAATTGCAGTTACAACGGGAGTTCTAGCTTCTTTACTATTTTTATTTTCCATAAGGGGCAGAAAAATTAAAAAGGAAGCATGGAAGCATTCCATTCCGCATAAACATTTTAATTTTTATTATTATTTGTGTCTTTTGATCATAGTTCCAGTTGTGCAGCGCCACCTATCGGTGATTTCAGGAACTAATTTTTTTTTTCGTGAAATCCGTTTTCCCATATTTTGAATAGTATGTGTACAAAATTTTGAGCCTTTACACTGAGTAGTTCGATATCCATGGAGGTCAGAGTAGGGGTGTTTTATTTCTGGCCACCTTGTATACTAAAACCGCCTGGAGCCTATGGTACTTTCAAACCCCTTTGCTCATGTAAAAGCAAAATAACTTTTAGCGAATGTTAAGTGGATTTAGGGCGTGCGTTTTCAAACTTACTTTGAGTAGTATACTAAAACCGCCTTCAGCCCAAGGTTCTTTCAAACACCGGTGCTATTGTAAAAGCAAAATAACTTTTAGCAAATGTTAAGTGGATCTGGGGCATGCGTTTTCAACTGCATTTTGTTTAGTATACTAAAACCGTCTAGAGCCCAAGGTACTTTCAAACCCCATTCCTCGTGTAATAATTAACTACCAGCGAATGTTAAGTGTAACTGGGGTATGCGTTTTCAAACGCACTTTGAGTAGTATACTAAAACCTTCTAGAGCCCAAGGTACTTTCATACCCCGGTGATCGTGTAAAAATTAACTATCAACCAATGTCAAGTGGATCTTTGGCGTGCGTTTTCAAACGCACTTTCAGTGGTATGCTAAAACCGCCTATAGCCCAATATACTTTCAAACACTGGTGCTCGTGTAAAAATTAACTATCAACGAATGTCAAGTGGATCTTTGGCGTGCGTTTTCAAACGCCTTTGTGTAGTATACTAAAACCGCCTATAGCCCAAGGTACTTTAAAATCCTGGTGATCGTGTAAATATTAACTATCAACGAATGTCAAGTGGATCTTTGGCGTGCGTTTTCAAGCGCACTTTGTGTAGTATACTAAAACCGCCTATAGCCCAAGGTACTTTCAAACCCTGGTGCTCGTGTAAAAATTAACTATCAACGAATGTTAAGTGTATCTTTGGCATGCGTTTTCAAACGCACTTTGAGTAGTATACTAACAC